>CAJUYI010004911.1:17167-32026 GCA_910591695.1 Galerucella pusilla
TGTTTACTACAACAATATATTGCTTTTGTTGTGACTAGCTGCAAATATTCACTTAATAATAACGTCTCTTGGATTATCGTATCAACACCAAAACACGAATTGGCATTTGTACAATGGCGATAAATCTTTGCAATAGCAATTGCCCTGTGACATTCGACATATTACATACATTAGTGCAATTGATCGTTATAGCGGACTAGAAATTGGTTATTGATGGCACAAACTTTTGTAACTCGACGTATTTGGCTGGCTTTCCATAAAGTTCTATTCGAAAACTACTGTTCACTACTGTGGCAACTAGCTACTATCGATGACAATACCAGTATATTATTTTTATAGGATTTGTGTAGGACATTCTCCGGCAAAATCGTCCAAAAAGTTTCAAATGCATTATCGATCGATATGATATATATTTTTACGAGTGTGGAAAACTACATTGTCGCTTTTTTTTCATATAACACTCCATATTTTATAAATAATTGGACAAGACTTATGAACTTTATATTCAATTTTGAATTGTTAATTTGTTTTTGATCGATTCAAACATATTGAATTGATGGTTTTGTGAGTAATTGACACAACTGGCGTTAGATAAAAAACTATTAGTGTTGATGATTTATTAACTGGAGCAATATTTTAATACAGTCATAGCAAGGACCTCCAATTAATGCAGAAATGGTCTAATATACAAATTGCACTAAAATATTGGAAGGGATCTATACAGCTAAGCAAACACAAGAGTCTTACTGTGTCTGTGCAGATGAACTAGCAAAGAGGGGGACTGAAATACCTTTTTGGGGGCCTGAACCCTTTTGCGGAATCAGCCCCAATGTAATATTGGAAGAAATAGGTAAAGCAGAGAAAAAGAGAAGATCTGACCATTGGAAAGATCTAGTATGGCTTATACAATCAAAGACTCTTCTGAGTGACTACAACCTGTTGAAATCAAAAATGAATGCATAAGTCAAAGTAAAACTGCGCTAAGAGTTTTAACAGTCATCCTAACGGGACATTGTCGCCTGAACGGGTACCTGAAAAAGCTCAAACCCCCATCCACATACTCTCCAACTGCACAGCACTTCAGAATCCTACATTACTGGATAGAAGAGGAAATTTACCTAAGTTGAAGCCTGCAGACAGCCTAAAATTCCTCCGGGAAATAGGACTAAAGGAACTACTAGTTTCTGAGACTCTTCTCAGAAACTAAGTGGGAGAAAGGGGGCACAATAGATCTTTTAGGTCTTAGTGAATGTCACCCCAAAATAAATACATACAAACATACTGTGCCTGGGCAAGTACGTGATAATGTTTCAGGCAGTACCATGCAGGAGTATTATTAATGCAAGAGTAATTCCAAACTCTACAAGAGTCAAAATAGATTGCCTTTAGAAAGACGTTCTCAAAACGAATACGCTAGGTTCTTTGCCAAAAAACCAGTCTCGAAACTAGGTGCCCGAAATGAGACAGGCCAAAGAGCTCATCAGAGAACCATCAAGGAGTATAGTAATAAGTATATGGAAGAAAAAAATACTCAGTAGAAGATATGGGGGGAAAGGTAGGAGATGTCTGGATCATGGAAAGTCCTTCGATATCAACGGTCGTAAGATCGTAATTCTTGGGGCACATAAAGAGACTAGCAAATAACAGAGCTACAAAAGTAGTCCTTAATAAGTCAAAGAGAGAGAGAGAGAGGAAGACCAAAAAGGAAGTAGATAGGGGCAGTAGAAAGAGGACCCAGAGCTCTTGAACATACGAAGATGGAAAGAGGTGGAAAATGGGAGAATATATTAATCTCAATCCATGGTGATTATACAAATTCTAAATGTGTTCTGGAAAAGACACAGCTACTCCTGGGCTGTATTCTATATATGTCTGTTGTGTTTATCGAATTTGGAAAACTAGGTATTGACCTGAGGACTTGTGTTTAATTGTAAACATAATTTGAAAAATGTCTCCTTCCTTGTTCTAGATATTTGTGTCTCCACTAATGATGTATAGATTCCACTTGCATTCATAGACTATTATTTTTCAAGCAAGCATTATCCGACATAGTAACTGACCGAACCAGTCTGTTATCTCGTGACGTTACACTGCCGAGCTCTCTGTGACCTACAACGTCGTTCGGATGAGTATCTCATCCGGTGGCTAGTGCTGTGCTGCGATCCAACTAAAGTGCCAGTGGTGAATTTGAGAATTGAATTATTGATTACAGCTTATATTTTTACGGGTTTTCGGTATTATTTATATAGTTTATACGCATTTTTTTTCAATGGATACGATTAAAAAGAAGAAAACGGGTATTGTGTGTGTAGTTCGTGGATGTAACAATAAGTATTATAATTGTGATGGAAAATTGTACCTTTTTCCAAAGGATTCAGAAAGGTGAGAATCTGTTAGTATAATACTTTATTATTTGATCTTCATATTACATTTACGAGCCTTAGTTTCATGCATTGATTTAATTTGTTGTTTTTGTTTCAAAGCTAATGTTTGGCTCGAAGCATGCGATAGGCCTGACTTGATGCCAAAACTATAAACTCTATACAATAGTAGTCATCGTTTATGTGGTGCTCATTTTTAACCAGACATGATTATGCAACCTCATAAAAGAAAACTTCTTTTAAAAAAGGCTATTCCAACAATCTTTCTTTCATCAAATACTGCAATGCCTAAAGACTTTCAGACAAATGTACTGTGGTACGTTGTCACTTTTTATTGTATTTTTATTTTTTTTTGTTATGCCTCCTAGGCCAGAAATTATCCAGAGGAATACCTAGGTGTCACTGCAAAATGGGGAATGTTTCCATGCTGTCAACAGAATATTGGAGTGTATTACTTACAGTTCATTGTCCACGTTGCGTCAAATCGCAGCGACTTGCTGCTGGGGCATATAACTGCGAGAAAAAGTACAATCAGCATGTCGATAGTTTGTTGTTGCGACTCATCCAGGCATAGGGGAAACGTAAAGTGTTGCCAACTTGATTGACAGTGACAGCAATGGAAATTTTGGGTTGGAGCGACAAGATCCACCAGAAACGATACCAAGTCGCAGCGACTTCTAGCTCGAAAATAGAGCAAGTTTTAATTCATGCGACCGACGCTCCCAACGAAAAAACCGCCAAGTTGCATGCAACTTTTTCGAGTTGCAGCGGCAACTCGCACCGTGTAAAATGGACTTAAGCAGCTCCGAGATCATTCTGCTGATTTGTTTTTCGGAAAATTGCGTTGTTAAGTATCATCAAGAATCCGCCAGGTTGAATACGTTGAATAAGTTGAATTATTGATTACTTCATAAACATTATTGAAAGTGACAACGATGATAGATCAAAAGTTGTTTCTTCCTCTACTTATAAATCACCTTCACAGCCCCTTCCATTTTATTTATACACACACTGTCTAACCGAATAGACGACGCGACTACTCATCCCAACGGACTTAAAAAGCCACAAAAACATATTTCATTTCGTTGTAAATTATATCTTATCTTAAAGTTTTTTTTTTTTATAGTGTTGATTAAAATTTTAATGGAAGCTTCTGCCAATCTTACTGCTCAAATTTCATTTCTTTTCTTTATTAATCTGCCGAGTCTGATATAAAATTGGATCACCACCTCCAACATGGTGGAAAAATTAGTATTTAGATTTCGATTTGTTATACAGTGAGGTTATTTTTAACCTGACATTTCCATTATTTCAATTAGGCAATCCAGACCACGTGATCTTTTCAATATGGCGGCGACGGTCAAACATTGGAATCAGTAACGTGTCAGACCTATGCGTGTCAGTTTTGTCCTTTTATCTCTGCGATTCTTTCTCTCAACATCTGCAGCCCTTTTTTTTTACTTTCTGAGACACATGTCCCATATGTTGAAATGGTACCCAGTCAGGGTGGTCTTTATCTTCGAGGGCAGCGGGTTTGCCTAAAATAAGTTAATACCTACTTGAGTACAAATTACGTATAGGTACTAGGAGCTAGAAGAGTTGATATGCTATTCAAGATAATATTTGATAAGAAGCCTACCAGTTATAAAGTGTCTACTGCAAACTTTCTGGTGTTTCAATATAGATTCGGTCAGATCGTCTCCCTTTATTGCCGCAATCCATGCAGCCCTGCGAAGTTTGGTCAAATCGTTTTTCTCCGTTAAAAACCTGTGTTTTGTCTCTGCGGGAACGCGATAAAACGAAACTTTATCACGATTAGAACGGCTTCCACAACCAACCACAATACATATCGAAGGCATTTCACAAGACAAACACTTCACTATTCAAAAATCACAATTTACAGCCAAAAAAACAGAAAGAAAACCAATGGATAAACAAACACTCAAACACAACTTTGTTATTTGTTTGACCGTCGCCGCCATATTGAATTTATTTTGACAGATCGATGGATTGCCCAATTATTATTGCTCAAATACTCAGCTGAGTGTAATATGAACTTATACATTGACTCAATCAACTAAACAATATATTAATTGATATACAGTAACAATGACATGAATCTGCGTCATGGATAGAAACACTGGAATTTCAACAAAGTAATTATATTTCTTTGTCAATATTACATAGCTCGCGTATATAGGGTCAGTTTTAATGGGAAACAGTTGCGTCTGCTTCATATTTACTGCAGTTGCATGAGATCATGAATTTCGGTAATAAAATATTCGTACAGAAGCGATTCGAATATTACTCTATACTATTAATTGCTCTCCACTCTAATTGATGAAGTAATAAACGGTGCAATTAGGCACATGCATTCATCATGATACGGAGTTTTGTAAAAGTTAGTTGTGCGGAAAGTATTTTATGAATATTAGAGTGATGAACAAGAAAAGTTAATCGTATCCATCTAAAAATATTCACTGAGGATAGTGTTTGTAACTCTAGTGAGTATCAATTTAGAGAACGTTCAAGAAGAGTTCCATCAATAAAAATTCATACATATGTATATTGGAAAATTCTTAGCTTACTGTAGAACCGAACAAATTTTCAATGTAAATATATTTTTTTACTCAACATATTCTCCTCTTAATTGGATACATTAATTACGAAACTTCTAAGGTCTTGGAGGGGCATTGATCACCAAGGGTATTAAGCATATCTTCATAAATTCACTTACCTCTTGATGATGGCTCGATACTCCAATTTTTCGATTCTCACAACAATTTCGGTGGACATCTCTAGTTTACTTCTTTAACGTCCAACTTCACACTGACACTTCTTAATGAGTTTTTGTTCGTTGCTGTGGTAACGCAATATTTTGTTAATGCATGGAACTGGTCTAGGCTTACTAGATATCAATACATCTTCGTATACATGAGCTAAACTTTATGCCAATTTGAATGCTGAATGGAGATCTGTTTTTTTCACAGATGAGTCCTGGCACATACGGTTTTCTGATAGTTGCCGTGTTCGTGTATGGAATCTTCATCTAGTATAGATACCCAGGAATCGAAAAGCAGAGCTGGAAGTTCATCCGTCCAGAGATGGTACTGTTACTATTTGGGGAAGCACTGGTTTGAAAGAGCATACAGAATTGTTAGTGGTTAATAGGAACAAGACTGCGCAGATTTACGTACAAAAGCTATTAATAATCTTCACAAAGAGATTAAATTCCCATAAACCTACCCAACAAACACTCCAGGCGCTTCCTTAACTTTTGTGAAGCAAATATCACTGACAGATGTCCTTACTGATAGATACCATCGTTTGTTGCCTTCGATTATTTGTGCTCAAGCACTTGTGAGTGACGCCTCAGTCGTCACGACTTTCAAGCAAAACAAACACGATTTTTTAGGATCCTCAAAACCACTTGTCATGTGCCAATGCCAATGAATTTTTCCGTGTTGTTAGAAGAACAGTATTCAATTATAATGATTTTGATAATATAATTTTGCATATTTAGATATTTTTAGTAAGGTTTAAATCGTAATCGGCACAATCTTAACCTTTGAAATAAACGTCAAACCGGTGAAACGTCAAATATTTAATGTCCGTGGCTTGAAGCTCATACTTTTCGGTATGTGCTCAAGGGGCAAGGGAAAGGTAAGACTAGGCGTCACGCCCGGTGATAAACGAACGGAATTCAGTCACCACGAGCTGATACCAGCAGCCAAAAGTAAATAATCGAAAACACCTCTTGACTGAAATCATTGCCGACAGATATAATAATGGAGGACATTATCACTGACAACTAGCCTTACTTAAATGACAATTATTCACAGAAAACTGTGATTAAGTGAATAACTATTGAATTTGATGTTAAACAGTGCGTCGTAATTTGTTCTCTTAGTGCTAATAATTAACAAGAATGTATTTGTAGTTGAGCACCATATTATCGAGTACCTATAATAATAATAATTGGAATGTTCAAGCGAGTGAACTGATATTTGATTTTAAAATCGCTTGGTCGAAATTCACTCTTCCAATAATGAGGGTCTGATCACCTCATTTTCATTTGTGTTCAGATCATTGAGTAGCGATCTAGTCAAGTGTCAATATATCGTACCAAATTGGCAATTCAAAATTCACTCAGGCTTGTTTCAATTAGCTTAGTGAAACGAAAGACCATTTTCTCAATTTCCATGATTACGAGTTTATATTTATAATAGGTGAATTATTATGGGTTGTACCGGGTGGCCCCGCTGTTTATCAGAAACTGTATAGCTCTTAACTTTGTGAAAAATGTCTAGTAGAGTGTTTTTTATTGTTGACAAGAAGCTGTAATACATGGTGAATCAATTCTAGTAGACAGGTAGCCATAACGGTAGAATCCATTTTGTTATAAATTTAATCAGTCAACTTCAAACCAAATTTTGGGAGATATTTACGAATTCTATACAAAAAAATCAAGTTTCCAATTAATTCAACAGCATTAAACAATTTTTCCACAACTTATCGAGTTATATATAATTTTCCGAAGATCCCCATATCTGTATTAATAAATGGAAAGTTAAATTGAATCCAACCATGAGAAAAATCATTATTATCCCGGAAGCATTGAACTATCTCCAACAAAGACCATATACGAAATGAAGTATACTCTACTTCAGTTGACTGGTTTCAGTTCCGCTTTCAAAGACCAAATTAAAGTAAGAGAAATTCACGTTTCGAACTACACGTAGCTACGTCATTAGTAATTCTATTGTTGGAGCGAAGAAATAATATTTTAATTGATTTCTTTCAAACAAGAACCTTCTTAATTATAAAAAAAAGTTCATTTCCTTGATTTTGGAACATATCGGCTGGAGTTCATCTTCATCATTATCATTAATGTCTTTTTCTACTTATTTTAAAGAGTTCCATTTTTGAGCTGAGTAGAAGATTGCTGTATCGTCTGCATACGTTATTATTTTGCCTTCGGTGTTGACCTCAAATAAATCATTTAAATAAACATTGAACGGGATTGGTCCTAATACGGTTCCTTGCGGTACTCCATACTCTATACTGTCTCGAATTCGCTATAGACATTTTTCAGTTTTTTGCGGTTTATTCGAAAGATAGCTCCTGAAAAAGTCTAGAGCTTTTCCTCTGATGCCAAAATTGTCAAGCGATTCAATAAGTGGGTTGTGACTGACTGTATCGAACGCTTTCGACAAGTCAAGGAAGACACAGAGGACAGGCTGGCTTTTGTATAGTGCTGAATACATTTCTGAAGTTAATTTCAGGAGCAGCAGAACTAGCAAGGAATGGAGCTGAAACATGGTGAATTCTGAAATATTTAGCACAGATCTGGATTGGTCTGGAAGTGTCCACAAAAACCCTAAAAAAGCACATGCACGCAATTGGTATATATAGAGACGAACCCATATTCAAATTTTCTCTCAATTAACTTATAGTAGTCATAAAAAACCCTAAAACTGCAGTTCCATCTCTGGGTAGCAGACGACTTCGTGAAGGAAAACACGCCCTAATTTGGTAGAGTGATAATACCAATTATAATATAAAATGTGTCTGGCGGTGTTAGAATGGCGACAAGGCGTGGTGTCTACACTTTGCCTCATTGTTATGTGCTTGCAAAAATTTACATACTAATTTTCTTTATTGTGTTCGTGTCGTTTCAGGAAGAGTTAGAGCTCTCTTTGTTAATTTCTTTTGATTAATATTTAGTGGGAAATAAACGTTTTGTTGAAGATATTAGAATTGAAATACTTTCCTTCTCTTCGCTTTTATATTCAATTAACGTCAGACTCAATTGTTAAGGGAAAAAGTTAACAGGAAAAACTTTTTTTCCTCTCAAAACTTCAGGGCTACAATTTCAAGTCGTTTTATAAGTAGTTTAGCCCAGCTTTACGCAAAAATCTCATTCTCCGACACGTGAGAATCATTAATAGACTATGAGCCCATGGGGAAAAAGGTGTCGCGATTTGAAACAGCAGCAAACCCATTCAGAACGATAGTTTATCATGCCACCATCGGTTCCAGCACTATGGCGTACATTTTCTCTTGTGCAGAAAAGCGCAGTGGAAAACTGATGTCAAAAATATAACGTCTAAATTTGTGTTGAAAGGAAATATGAAAATGAAATGCAGAGCGGTTTGATAGTGGTAGAAATAGAAGACTTTGTTGTTACGTTTTATTAAAAAATGTCAGGAAAAGCATCAGGATTGACAGAAGATCAAAAAAAAATGTTGATTGATTATGTTCAGCAACACCCCCATTTACATTTACTCCATGTTAATATATTTGGTCATGAAAATTCATAATATAAACAAAAAGGCTAAAAATTAGCCAAAAATACAAAAACTAGTCTCACACAAATGACACCTGTGAATGACACATACAAAATTACCGTCGTACACGACAGCAAACAGACAGATTGTGTTGTACACGGAGATTCGAAAATCTTCTTTGAATTTCGTACACTCCGCGTCATATAAAACTGGTAGGTACACTTTTTTTTTGTAAACCAAACTTAACTAATCAAAATGACAAACAGACACATGTGTCAAATTTGACAAAACGCATTATCCATGATGCCAGCACATTTAAGTGAATTCGATAAAATGCGAATCATTTCCAAAATAGAGGATGGTTGGTCCATTAGACGACTTGCACAAGAGTTAAATAGAAGTAGAACCACGATTCAAAACATTAAAAAAAGTTGGGATAACGATCAAACTGTTAGCAGAAAAAGAGGAACTAGAAGACCATTTATAACTACAGCGGAGCAAGACGAAGCATTAACTGATTATTTGAGGGAAAATCCATTCCATACTGCAAGACATGCAAAAGTTGCAGTAAACTTCAATGCTTCAATAACAACCGCATTAAGAAGAATTAGAAAAACTAATTTAAAGAATTGTGCAGCCGCCCGGAAATACAAACTAAATGAAGAACATAGGCAAGGTAGAATAATATTTGCCTTAAATTATGTTTTAAACGATACATTAAATTTTTGGGGCAGGGTAATTTTTTCCGATGAAAAAGTATTCCAATCACATAATGACGGCCATACTAGAGTTTATAGACCTCCCCGAAGTAGGTTTAATGAAAATTATATTTCTGCTAATGATAAGTCTGGACGATTTTCTGTAAATGTTTGGGCTTGGATGTATAGAGGAGGTTTAGGAATGTGCTGGAGAATCGAAGGAAAATTAAATGCGAGGAATTATTTGGATATTTTATATGGAGTGATGTTACCATCGGTTAGGGGAGTCTTCCCCATTGATAATTTTATTTTTCAGCATAATAATTGCTCAGTGCACACTGCTCGCAGCGTACGCAATTATATTGCTGAAAATAACATTGAAACGCTACCATGGGTCGCTAAAAGTCCAGACCTTAATCCAATAGAAAATGTTTGGGGGCTTATGGTAAAAAAATTAAAAAATTTAAATACAATTCCACGAAACAAAGAGCACTTATGGACACTAATAGAAGAAACCTGGGAAAGCTTGAGAGAAGATGAACATTTAACATTAAATTCAACTGACTCAATGCCTACAAGATTACAAGAACTTATAAATAATAATGGGGGTACGACACGTTATTAATTATTGAATGTAAACTTTCATGGCTTTCATGCTACCATGGTCTATGATCTATTTGTTAGTTCATTTATTTGAAATGTTTTAATTCTGAATTACGTGGATCTCGTATCCAAATTTAAAACTGTAAACTTTTCTATTGAAATTTTGTAGTTATTTTTGAAATTTTACGGCTACAAATGCACAATTGTTTGAATCAGGTTTTCTAATTTTTCTCGATTCTGTTGTTACTGAAGCATTATTTTTCTGTATCTTTGGCATGTCTTGCCGTATTAAAGGGATTTTCGTATAAATAATCAGATGAAGCTATGTTTAGCTCTATTCTAGTTAAAACTGGTCTTCCATTTCCAATTTTTCCTACAACAGTATGATCCTTGTCTCACCTTTTTTTAAATCAGTCATCTAATTAACCAACCAAATTTTATTTAAAAAAATATTCGAACCTGTAAAAATGTAATACTTTTTTATTTATTACAATATCACACTATTTCTAAATTTAAGCTAGTTACTGTTTGTGTATAAATGATATAATAGATTTTTCTTTTTTCCAGTTTGTTTTATTGCTTTACAAAATTTAATTTCATCATTACATATACTAACATTTTTGTTGAGCTGGCATCACTGCCCTAGAAATTATACCATAACAGCTGGTTTAGCATTGACAATTTTTAAAAGATCAATTTACACAGCTACAAAAACACTATTTTGGATTATAATAGTTGTACCAGTTTTATATGACGCGATGTGTACGAAAGAGCTTGCGACAGCGCATCGCACAAGATCAAAAATCTCACCCCTGGTCGCTTTCTACAGTACTATCACTACTATTTTTTGACAAAAGACGTGTGAATAGAGTAGATAGTATAATTCTACAGTGTGCAGAGTCCCAGTACTAAGTCGTTTGTGCCAAGGCCATCTATAAAAGCACTTGGGAATTTAATAAAGACAAGCTGCGTTTGGCTATATTAATAACACTGCTAATAAATTTATATTTATCAAGTTTGAGTTATGTCGTACTTATAAACTTAATATCTGAATCCTATCAACTGCAGGTGGCGTTAGTTATTACTTTTAGCCAACGAGTAAAAAGAAAATTCCAAATTGGTGGAAAATCGATAAAACTATAAATTATGATTGGTGTGAAATTTTCGATGGTGTATCTCGAATGGCTTCGATTAGTCCAGGTTCGTTTCATAGGAATTTTATATGTTTTCCGTCAAGCTTTGATATTTTAGGGGTGTTTATTATATTGCGGCTCAAGCATTTCAGCTCCGGCTGAATCGCTTACCTGCACAGACTGTGTAATATATTATACAAGGGCCTTGTGGATGATTTCATTTCAAATTTTTGTTATGGGATTTTGAATTTTTCTTAATATGAACGTACAAGCTTTATCAATATATAAAAATTTTGCAGTGGCGTCACAGTAGGGTAGCAAAGCAGACAAAATGCAAGAATGGCGATAATAAAAGTGAGGTTATAAAACAATCTAAGCAAAGTAGTGCATTTATCACCACAGATATACTTATAGGTAGGGATTGGTCATTACTATGTCCCTACGATACATAATTTGAATCCACAATAGATGTCTGATAATGTAAGATCATGAAAAACTCCTGGCACTGTTATTTGAACCTCAGCCTGAGCACCACATCACTTACCATTGTCCAATATGATATACTGCGCGCGGCGAATGAGATAATACCTGAAATATACTCGTAATAGAGTACACCCATATTTCATATTTTGCTTGGATTTTAATTTATAATAGTAAATATGATATCAAAAATTACTAACAGTAGGAAATAAACCAGTTCCCATTGGAAATTACTCCCAAATTTTAAAATAAAATTCAAATTTCAATGCACTTTCCGACCACAACCCGAGGATTTCCGAACGCTACCGATGATACGTGTGATGTCATATCTCGTGTGTTTACTTATGTCAATATGGCCGGTATTGCATTGGGTTCTGTGTAGTTTTGTGTTTATATTGTATTTTAATGGACTATTAATTTCTTCATCGACGTACAAATATCATTTATATGTTTGTTTGAGACCATTACGTGTTTGTGTGTGCTTTTTTTATTCCTAAGAGTCAAAGTAAAGTGGAAAGTGGTCATAAATATTCGATATTTCCGAGGATATTCAAAAACTTTTGGGAGAATATATTTTATTTACCAGTTCAGTGTTCAGTGACGATTCTTTTATATTTTGTGAGTAAAGATATGGCTAGCGAAGGTTTTGTAAAAGCACAAACTGATCACTTGCCCAAAGTAGACTCATTTATGCTGCTTGAATTTATGAAGTCAAACAGCTGCTTTAATGCAGAGGAAATAAGAGGAGTTAAAGCATTATCGTAAGTACGATTTAAACTATGTATTATTTATATAATATATCAACCATATTTCGATGTGTGGTCGTGAGAAAATTATGTTTTTATGGTTGATTCCTAGACAAATAGGTACATAACCTCAAACTATTTAAGAATAAAAATTACTGGTGAGTCTTGGTCTACACCTGCCGATATAAAGGAGATGTCTCCCAGTGACCTTTCCACCTTCCTGGGAAGGACAGGATGGACGATGACCTGGTAGGACAACTCCTCGGAAGGATGTGGGGTCACATGTGTGTGGGTCACATGTGGCCTAAGTTCTGTGAGCCTACACTCATTCTCCTTACTCTACAGATACAGATATAGTTTGGCAAGTTTATCTGAAACTACGGGGCATCGGTAAGAGGCGAGGAAGCATGACGGTATCTGTCATAAACGTACAAATGGCGTGAGGTACCTATTTTACCAAGTGAAACTGAAAAAACAAAGGTTACTGAAAAAACAAACGCCGCATTCCTTCCATTATGTAATTCGGAGGGCGTGGTAATTATGGTTCTCGTACAACGCTGCCAGAGCTTGAAGAAGCCCATAACAAATTTGGAAAAGTGTTTATCTTTTAAATATTCATAAATTGGAAAAATAATGTTAATAGAAAAAATCCAAGGAAACAAGCACATTAAAGAATTAACGTATAATCATATTGTTAATATTGTTAATAATAAAAAGTCCCTTTTCTAATTATTATCACTACATACTTAGCACTTTAGCTTTTCCATCGTTAAACGTGGCAATATCGAATGTTTTCGACTGCATTTCTTCCACGGCTTTAGATAAACTTGCCAAAGTATACTCGCAATTAACAATATTCCATTTTATTTTAAAAGAAATGAACTTCAAACACGCATTATAATTTTAATCCCACTATATGAAATGTTGACAGATTAATTTCAAATTAAGATGTTCTATAATGTTTACCAAGCCATGATTAATTGACAATTGATGTACACAGTGGGCAAACCCTTGATGTGCGAACAATCTCGACACATGCGATCACAAAACAAACATCGTTAGATAATAATATATACGTTCTAGCTCAATAACTAATGGACTTTCAATTGGTTCAGTTCAGTTACATGCCATGTAAGCGTATATTGCCGTGATAATTAAACTAAGCTGGGCTATTTGTACTTATCAACACCGACTATATATATATATTTTTAATTCGGGATTCTTAAAGCGTGAAAATATGTCATTATGAATTTTTCCGGTAGGTTAATAGTGAATTTAAATTTCAATTATTAATTTCATTTACAAAAAGCTTATTTACAGTGTGTTAATTTCATGCCACCTAACACCTTATTCACTGGCGAAATAATTTTGGTGATCGCTCAATAATATAATGTATGTGTATGTGTGTTTTTTGGGATGACATTCACTGAGACCTGATCAATAATATAATAGTCTTGGTGTATAATATTCTATTAATTCAACGTTTTGTCCAGCTTGATTTTTCCTTTGTCATGATCTACTGAACTAATTTCACCGAAAGGTACATCTCCTTGGAGGCTATTTTATATTTTCTGTAAATAATCTGTTAGTTAGGGAGGCGAATAGGGGATTTTTCTGGTGCATACGTGGTTTGAATATCTGACGCGCTCGAGAATACCCAAGTAACTGTTTTTGGAACGAAGTTCCTTATCGCGCGTTGTGAAAGGAGGCTAGACGGATAAAATTCTTACCAAAAGTTGTCACGACACTTTTTGATATAGGGAGCTATTGTAAGCTGTGCGGCGTCGCATGTTTCTCTGTCTGTATCTTTCTCTCTTATAGAAAGCAAGCCAGATATTTTCATTTCTATTTCGCATTGAACAGTATGGTGTCGCGACGATTATTTTTGTTTAGTGTATACAGGTTTTTTGTAAATAATAAATAATAAAAATAATAATAATAATAATGAATCCTGACAGTGTTTCTGCACAAGTTCCGGATATTGCTGATGGAGTTAGGTGGGTAGAGATTATATACAGATAATAATAATAAATGCTTTTGTATTTTTAGCAAGTACGCACTATAACCTCTCTTTATTATTGTGCTAACCAAGTCATACGCATTATAATCTCCACATTTTGTGTGTTTAGCAAGTGTACGCGTCACAATTTTAATAAATTCAAAAACAAATCATATTTTAATATTACAATTTCAGAACGTATGTAATTAGCAAGCCGTGCGTGTTCTAACCTATACGCTGTTGTGTTTACGAAGTCGAGACTTTTTACAAAGTCCCGCGCATCTATGACGTGTATGAAAGAATAGACAGAGAGAGTACATATATACAGTGCTTTTCAGATAAAAGTATCCACCTTTAATAACTTTTGTAATACTGGTATTTAGAAAAAATCCAAAAACACGTCAATTTATGTTGGAAGGGGCAAGCATTATGGCTTATTTAAACTTACTGGAAAAGCCACCCCCTCACCCCTAGCAGCATCTCCTTTATTTTTTTAAATTACTTTTCATATTTTTCATGTAAAATTTGG
>CAJUYI010004912.1:0-17065 GCA_910591695.1 Galerucella pusilla
TCCTTTCTATATAGACTATAATTCGGTAGAATATTTCTCGAGTAGAAATAGAAGTATTGTATTTTTGGGTTTACTTTTGGTCACTTTTTCTTGAATAGAACTTAAAATTTGGTATATGTAACAATTTTAACACACGTTACTACAATTTCGATAGCTAGCGGGATCTTATCGATAGTTAGCGGTATCTTATCGATAGGTAGCGGCATCTTATCGGCTATAATATACCAAGGAAGGACATTGTGTCAGATGGGGATCAAAAATTATTTTATTACTAGTTAATCTTGTCAACGGTAGCTGGAACGCTACCGAAATGTCGAAATAAAAAATAATAGTATCTATATTCTTCAACGAGTGCAGTATTATTCACGCGAATGAAGTTTCCAAAACGAGGGAGCGCAGCGAGTGAGTTTTGGAATCATCCAAGTGAATAATAGCCATTCTACACAAGTAAAAGACTATACTTTCTCCACGACTGGAAAGAAAAAACTTCCAGTGAGGATCGAACCTCGATCGTCCGCGCCATAGTCAACCATCACTAGGCTATAGAGTATACATATTTATAAAAATGTAAAGAGTAAATATATATACGTAACTCATATTTTTAATCGGAACCCTTACATTTATAAATGAAATTAATTCCGGTATTTGACGTTTTAAGGAGACAATTTTATTTATTCATTTCAATTCATTTTAGAATGAATTCTGATAAATAATAGAATGTGATTGGATAACGAGAGTGAATTCTTTTTATTATTCACTGGTGTGAAGAATTTATATCATTAAGCAGCTAAATATGTAAAAATAATGTGTGCGTTATTATTTAGTCGTGGAGAAAAAACATTATTGTGGTTTGATTCCCAAAAAATAAGAGAAAAAATAATAAGTAATACCACAAGGAACTTACAGAAGATATAAGGACATTGATAGTTGCGATAATTTTGTCAAAGATTCCGAAAGCGTGTTGCTTGCTTGTTGTTACCAAAGCAACACGCTTGAGGAAGTTATGGAAAAATTATAAAAATTTATCAATGTTCGAGGTATATTCGGTAAGATAATTTTTTATGCAAAAATCCAAGGGGAGTTTCCAAATATATTTTTTATTATTTTTGGGACTTTAAGGAGTATTATCCTCCATTAATTGGTCGATTGAGTAATCGTTTTTGTGTCCAAATCTTGGAACCGACATTCTTTATAACTGTCAGATTGACAAGTTTACTTATTCACAGAAAATATTTTTAAATTACCTTGGGAACGCTGGGACATAAACGATAAGAGCCCCATGGAATCTTATCAGTGTAATTGATTGCTAATTGGCTATTTTCGAACACGTGACTAAAATACACAGTTTTAATAGGTTCAATTGTCAAATAAAAAATTATCCCGATAAGATCCCGGGATTTTTAATACAGGAGGGTAGTATTCGGCTTAATTCCATTTTTTCGACTGACTCATCAACATGACAGATGATTTTGACATTTGATATTACTTGTTGATAGTCGCCAACTATGGATTGTTTTACTTGAAATTTTGACAGATTTCGACCACTGAATTTATATAAATATAAAATTGATTTTCGTTTACACCCATTTTACTCCAATAATTAAATCAGTTTATAAAATCGTCGTATCAAATAAATCCGCATCGCCTCCAATTTACTTGTCGACGGGAAATCTCAAAATTAAATTAAATTGTTTAAAACCCCGCGAAAGCTGTAATTAAACATTCCAGCAATGCTTTGGGTGAAACATCTCTGCAAACTAGAAATTTTTTTTTAATTAAAAACTAATGTTTTTCCGAGTTTGAAGTGGCACAAAAACATTTATTAATTGGAAAAGATTGCAACGATGAATTTTTTTAAAAATACGATAATTATAGAATCACAAAAGGAAATTATGAAAAATAAAAGAAGGAAACTGTGGGAAATTTTTCGTGCCTTAAATAATAAGAAAGAAGAAAGTTTTTTAATAGACACAAGTTACTATACAGGCTGAAACGTAAGAGAGGAGAACGTGGATTATTTAGATAACATTTTTTTTGTCTTTGGATACTTAACCTGTCTTGAAATGTACAGGGTGTCCCAAATTGGTGTGTTTTGCAGGGTATCTCGTAAACTAGAAGAGATAGAAGAAAAGCAGTTAAGATGGTATGACTTCTTTTCTTGTTAGAGTAACGATAGCCTTATTAAATCTTTAGTAACTGCCTTCAGTTGGAAGTTACAGGGTTGTTGAAAACTGTCGAAAACTACAAGGAACTATAACTTCTTAATTAAGAAAAATATAAAAAAACGTTATAGAAACTTTTGATAGATATAATATTAAAGAGTTCAGTGGCGCACAGAATTTTTTTGTTAGGGGGTTCACTAAGGAAATATAATGCAAACTAATGTTGTTTTAAATGAAACACCCTGTATATTTTGACGTTTTTCGTTTCCTTTTTTTATTCTCGTTCACCTGATGTGATATATTATACATCTATTTTCAATGGTTAGAGCTAGAGTGCAAATAAACAATTTATGGATGTTATCAGGGGAAACACCCTTAAAAAATGGAACACTCAGTAACGAAATTTAACATTTCATTATAAGGATACTGATGTGTGACAATTTTATTTTTCAAAATTATAATTATTAAAAAAATAAAAACAATAAACTTATGAAACAACAAGAAACATTGTAGACAACTAATCTACCTATAACTAATTATATTAGAATGTAAACATTACATTAAATGTTCAAAATGCTCTGTTTTCAACGATTGAAAAGTTTTTTGTTTGAATTTTTTAAGGGTGTTTTACCCGAGAACATCCATAAATGGTTTAGGTTAGGTACAACAAGTTTTTTTTTGTATTTTCAAGAATTTTAAATCCACTTTTTTTCAGTCAATTGTGATTTATAATTTGTAATTATTGTTTTGAAAGATATTATGATTGAGGAAAAAATTGGGAAAATTAATAAATCCCCCTGTATAAGAACGATAGACCAATACAATGTGGGTTATTTAGAATCACCTCGAATCTACCTTTAGAGTATGGGCATTTCCCAAAGAACCAGTCTGTTTAAAAAAAAGGAAAAAAAGTGTATAGAAAGCAACAAAAATTCCCTACAGAAAATAACTTTGGTAGAAAATATAAAACTTTCCAAAACAAAATACCTTTCAGCTGTTCCAGCTTAATAGGTTCGAATTATAAAAAATCTGTTTAACTGAAATCTTCGAAACTGATTTAAAGTATTTATTTCTTTTCCTTTGTTTTAAGAACGCAGCAAAAACTTTTTCGCTGGGTATTTTATCAACAAAACAAAAGGCCCGAAGGAGGAACAATTAAAACAGTCTGTCTTCGAAAACCGGCTAGCTGCGTCGACGTCGTCAGTTAAAAGAGACGGAGACGCCCGACGTCGACTTGCAACCGTCATGTCAACGTATAACTAGTAAAGTTTCCCAATTAAAACTTTGCCAAAATAGGATCGACAAAGTATTAAATATGTAAAGGTAAAATACCAAATCGCTAACTATGGCGCTTTTGGATTACATTCGAAAACAATCATTGTGGTTTTATGTTATGCAACAACAGTATTCCCCGGAATGCATACAAAATTAAAACTACTTTCAACTACGGATAGCGAAAGCACGAGTTTCGAGCGGTGTATTTTTATTTAAAACTTTGAGTTAATACGTAAAATAATTCATAATCGAGTAAATAGAACAACTATTGTGTTATTATAGTACATTCAATAGCCTTCTTGGTGTGCGACATCGTTTGTGACGTATATCCCTGTTTTCGGTATGTCGTTTATTTTATTAGGCATTCCAATGACCTGTCAAAACAAATTCAATATGGCGGCTGGGGGCAAATATAGTTTGTTGGTGTTATATTATTGTGCTGTTGAAAAGTTTATTTAAATTTTGTGGGATTGTTGTTTTTGTGCCTTTTTATAATATTTAGTGGTATTATTACATTTTAATACGAAAAAATGCCAACTACGTGCCTTGTGGTTGGTTGTGGGAGTCGTTCCAACAGGGATGCTGTAAAACTTTTTTCAGTGCCAGCGGTTTTAAGCCACAGATTTGTTAGCTTTATTTGATATCTGTAAACAAATATTTCACTTCACATCTAGGAAACAAACAAATTGGATTTTCAGCTTACCTCTTACCAATATCTGGATTTTGCAACAATAATGTCTTTAAATAATCACTCTGCATCTTAAAAAGTCTATCAACAATCACAAATTCACATAACTTTGGAGATAATGCCGTTTAAACAATTTATTCACCACGTACTAAATGCTTTCTTATGACACTTAAGACAGTTGTTTGACCGCAGACGCCATATTGGGTCACGTGATTTGGAATGCCTAATTTGCTATTTTGACATATAGCTAACCTTAAATTTGATATATAAAATCATCAGGATCGTATTCAGTCAAATTTGAAAAGGCTATGGAATTAATTAATAATTATCAGCTTCTTTTTCTAACTGAAAATACTTGAGAACTGAATGACAGATTACTGATGTTTTTTCGTGTATCTAGGCATTTTTTTGTATTATTTAAATAAATATGACAATAAGATTAATATCCAATTTCCATAAATAATAATTGACCGTAAACAACAAAATACAGTACGGACCTGACGAGACCTGTCAGTGTGACAGGTTTAGTTAATGATTTTGCCGTAGGTTGTAGTTTTAGGTTGTAAGTTGTAGAAAGTTAACCTAGTGCATTGATACGAAACCGTTTAGTCAACTTTGATTTAGCACTAGCCGTAAGTTGTGGCCTTGAGAGTTCCCAACATTCAACTTTCTACAACAAACGACCAGCAAACTGCGCAAGTCTAGAGATAGATGTGAGAAGGGTTTCAATGAATAACCACAGAATAACCAACAATATTGTTGGTTATACTATCTATTATTTGTCTGTGGTTATACTGTGACATTACCATCATACTTCACACCTAAACAACTCATTTCTTCATTAAGATTTTATTTTCGCGTTGTGGTTTTATTCTGTTTTATTATAATTATTATTATAATGCTAAATCATTGACTAAACCGTATCTTTCTTACGGCTAAGACTACAACCTACAACCTACAACTACAACCTACGGCAAAATCATTGACTAAACCGGGCTTATGACACATTGCCAATACGAAAGGTACGTTGCATCCTATTTTGAGCGATTTAATCAGACCTGCCTTTCTTAGCACTTATTCAAACGTAATGTGTTACGACATTAACAATCGATGACGCACACCAAGAAGAGTATTATATGAACTCTAGCAGGTAACAAACTTGATTCCAATAACTACCCCCGATTAGTCTGCTGCCAGTGGTCAGTAAAGTCATGGAAGCCATTATTTCGGAGGAGACGACCAAATTTCTTCTCCTGGAAAATGTGATTCCAACGCAACAACACGGATTTGTCGCCGGCCGTTCCACCCTAACCAACCTGCTACACTGTGTTAATGACTGGACGTCATCTCTTAACGATCGGCAACCAGTAGATATTGTCTATCTGGACTTTTCCAAGGCCTTTGATCGCGTTCCCAGGCGCAGACTTCTACACAAGCTGGAACACTTCGGCATTCGCGGCTCTTTACTTAGCTGGATTGACGACTTTCTAACGGATAGATATTTTAAAGTAAGAGTTGGCGAAGACTTCTCAAGGGATAGATTGGTGGAAAGTGGAGTGCCACAGGGTTCTGTTCTTGGTCCTCTGCTTTTTACGGTATACACCAGCGATCTTCCTTATCACGTAACTAATAAAATATCTTTGTACGCTGATGACACAAAGATATATACGAATCCAATCACCAACCAACAAACCCTCCAGCTGGACTTAAACTCCATCTCCAGATGGTGTTCTCAGTGGCTACTTCCATTGAACACGGAAAAATGTGTAGTGCTCCGAATTGGTAAAAACAACCCACTACTACCGTACTTCGTAGATAGTCGACCATTAAATTCTGTGTTTTCCTATAACGACCTCGGAATTATCGTAAATAGCAACCTAACTTGGTCTGATCATATAACTTCAGTTTGTAAGCGCGCGAACACCAGACTTTATCTCATTCGTAAGTGCTTTTCGAGTGTTTCGTTCCAGTCGTTTTGCAAACTGTATACTATCTATGTCCGACCAATTCTTGAGTACGCCGGTCCAACGTGGTATCCAGACCTAGTTCGCGATAGAAATCTTTTGGAAAATGTTCAAAGAAGAGCCACTCGACTGTCCCTGGGACAGCGAAGTCCTTCCTACGAGGAAAGACTCTCCATGGCCAACCTAACTTCCTTTGAACTTCGCAGACACCGCGGAGACCTCATTACCACTTTTAAAATATTAAAATTTAATTTTGGTAATCTTGCTATGATGTTCACCTTAAATCCAGATGACCGCCTTAGAGGACACCTTTTTAAACTCAAAAAAGAAAACTTTACCGTCAGATCAAGACAGAACTTCTTACCAAACAGGGTATTCGACAGCTGGAATAATCTTGATGTATCCACAGTTTCTGCATCATCGACTAACTCGTTCAAAAACAGACTTGATCGTGCGCTGCTAGAGCACTTATTTGGTATATTGTGTCTATTGTACTTATTTTTCTGTTCTTCACCTACTAGTACCTATGTTTCTTGTGTAATTATCTGTTTTAGGGCATAATAGGGATTTGTCCCTCTGCCCTTGTCTAAATATAATAATAATAATAATAATAATGTATGAGTTAACTGAATGAATCTACTATAAATAATGTTGTACCTATTGTCTCTCCCTTTCTTATTATTATTCCTCCTATCCGTTGCCTGCTCTGTTTGTGTGTATATAAGTCGCTATAACAAGCACCTTTTCCTCTTGCTATTTTTTTTATTTTTCGTTATTAGATGCATGCAGAGTTAACTTAGCGCCTCTACTCTGATATTTGATTCTATAGTTTGCTTTAAACTTTTCGTAGCTAAAAGGCACAAGACCAATTTTTTTTTTATTTTGGTTTAATCCACGGGAGTTTCACCTTTCAAAAGAAATTTTTCTTTTGATATAAAATTACTCTGGACCAAGCAACTTGCATTTTTCAGTGTAAATATTTAATGAGCAATTCCAACGTAAGAAGAGGAGCAAGCTTTAAACAAAAATCCGTAATAGATTAGATATTTTATGAGTAAGAAAAAAAATCCTCTTTTAATTTGGATACTATACGAAAGTCGAAACGAATGAAAAATTAGCGAGCCAACAATGAGAAACGGAAATGAAGGAAAGTACTTTTTATGGAGGAATGAAGAATTAGAAAGGATATTAAAAGAATGACTTATTACAATAGAAAGGCAATTTTCGGAAGTACATCAAAATTACCGATGATTTTTCATTACAGCGTGTTGTCTAAAAACTGCACGAGTTCATTTTCATATTTTGGAGAAAGAGCCCGACACCGAAGAGAGACAACACGCTCGAATGCAAAATTATCTGGTTATTTTGATGCACGAGTGTAATTCGGGGGAATTTCTTGAATACAAATATTGGTTTAAATAATAAATTCCTATAAATTGTTTTAACAGTCAATTCCTTGTACTCTTCAACATTTTGCTTCCGCATATTGAATGCCCAGTCCGTTAATATTTCTACCAAAACGTTGATTTGTGTTGTTTCATCCAATGTATATTTTTTTCAGCACAATAGCTCATAAACTGTCGCCACACGTATTTTATGTTGTGTTTGGTGTTCTTTGGTTCGCTTTCCATCACTTTATTTTCTAAAATTCCCAATGAATCACATCCGAAACGAGACATTTTAAAAAATATTTCTTCTACAACCTCGATAAATGTTCATTTTGTAACCGTATCTTCAATCATAAACAAGCATATTTTGTACAAAATTGATGAAATGTCAGCAGATCGTTTCTGTCAAAGTTTTAGTAGGTAACGAGTAATTTCATAGTTGTTTTCTACAAATACATATTTATAGGCTTCTATTTCTGTGTACCTATTAAAAATAGCAATAAAAAAATAGTTACATATTTCTTCAATTCATATTTCAATTCTGATAGAAAGCCCATTAGCGGAGTAATGAAATATTACCAGTTCATTCCTTTCAAAGTTTTTGCAATGTATGCATGTATTAAACGTGAACGATATGTTGTCATAGAAAAAGTATAGTATGCATCTCGCAACAAAATGACCATTTTGCACTCGTATGAATTGCAGCACGAGCCTAAGGCAAGTGATGCAATTCATCCTCATGCAAAATCGGTATCATTTTGTGCTCATTGCATGATATACTATTTTGACTTTATTTGCCAAACTGATTTTATTTTTAATTATCATGGATTCACAAAGGGATTACCGTGGATACGTAAACAATGCAATTATCGCAGTGCTCTTTCGGTGTCTATACAGTGCAGTTATGCATGATGGAAATATTCATACAAAAAAATTCTTTTCGTCTGTAGTATGCTATGACAATGGACACTGCTACACAACTGACTAAAAAAGAACGCTAGTTAAGTGAACACCGTCCAATACAACACAAAACTCTGGAGCTATCAAGCAAGATAATATTACCTATCTTTGTCGCCTTGAAAGTTTCAAATTTACTTACTTTGTTGTTGGAAGACTGTACACACAATGTATGGAAGCCAATTTTTTCAAGTTGGAATAGTTTGCACAGTTTCACGAGGTAAATGAACTAGTTTTAAAAAATGGTTGATCAACTCCATTTGATCTAAAGCTAGTTCTTTTATCTTATCTTGCCTTTATTTCTTTTAGTTCTCATATTTTCACAAGTGGAGTTTCCTCCAAGTTTGTTTCGCTTAAGGTGATCATATCTGTCCCTTCTAATGGCAAACCAGAATGGTTGGTGTTAAATGTCTTGTACATATACCAACCCCGTTTGACTTTGAAGTGTAATTCAATATCCGTCGGTGCCTATAGCCCGTGAAGTAGTTTTTGCTTCTTAGTTTCTTAAAACTTATAAAGCGTTAGAATAATTATTATTTTGCGATATCTATTGTTAACGCGCTTTGTTAAATACCGGGTGTTCCAAGTTATCGTATACAGGGAATATCTCACTTATTAGACAAGATAATTAATAAATAAAAAAACTGCATTGCATGGCATTAAAGTACCTTCCTAACGACTTATAAAAAAATATTTTACATTTGACAGCCCTGTGGTAGCTACCTCTCTCTTTTTTGGAACTTTAGTTCTTTACGTCAGGTTAGGTTTGGGCGACCGGGGGTGGCGACGCAAAAGATCTGACCGTTACGTTACGTTATGTTACGTTGCTTCGTTATGTGCCTTGCTTGCGTGCATGTGCTTTATCCTGAGTCTCTCTCTCGTTTACGAAGCAGCGATTCATATTATGCTTCGGCCGGGAATCGAACCCGGGCCGCTCGCGTGGCAGGCGAGCATTCTACCACTGAACCACCGATGCTACATTAAAATTCTATGCAATGCTGGTGATCTACTTGAATTTGTTCGGATAAATTTTACTATTATTTCCATAATTTTTTTTGCGCGATTGATCTTTTTTGTTTATTTACAGCATCGGCTGCCAGGACGGTAGGTTGTTTTTACTGGTTTCTAAGTTTAACACGTCGGTAAGTGATTTACTTACCGTTCAAACGTAGAAAAGTAATAAATAGCATAAAAACAATTTCACCAAAATGCAAAATATTATAGTTTAAACTGATCGAGAAGTATAAATGTCACTTTTGACATTTCGTTCATTTCGAAGAAATTTAAATTATTTTATTCGGAATTTATTTCAATACGATCGCGCAAAAAATGATATAAGCATCTCGAACGTTAAGGGTAATTACAACGTTTGCATGTAGATAGATTCCTCTCGTAAAATTGGACAAAATGATATGAGGATTAAGGGGTCTAGCACATTTACTTTTCGAAATACAGGGTGTTGAAATTTTGAAAACTTGAATGTTTCAATTCGATAACTTTAAAATGGATGGATAAATTGATTTGACATTTGGCAGGTTGTTTTTAAATATAAAAGGGAATATTTTGATAGAAATAGTAGTTTGTGCAACTAGTGTGGATATGTGGATATGATGGCCATATGGACAATCCACACGAGTCGAACAACATATTTTTTCTACGACCCACTTAAGAAAAATCTAGAAAATAAAAATTTCTATAAAGTGTTGTATAACTTCAAATTAAAAATTTAACAATTCAATTTTATGTTTCCACAAATTTTTTTGTGGTAAACGTACAGTTCTTGAATGTCCAATTTGTATAATGCTATAATAAAAAAAACCGGGTCTACCGCGTGAGAGTCTGGTTTGCTTACTACTCGACCACCGAGGAATATACAAATTGTTTATCTATAACGTCAAATGTATTACATAATTTTTGCTTAAAAGGAACTAAAGTTCCTACCGTGTGTCCCGCGACGCGTTCTACCTTTTTCGATTTTTTAGGGAGTGGACTATAGCTCATATGGATCAACGTATCCTGATTCACAAACTTTACAAACTTCAGGTTATTATGCTCAAAGTTATTCACCCTATGTTAGTTCACCAAGTTCCAGTGGAAGCATAGGAGCTACCCCCTACCAGTTAACGTCACCTCCAATTTTAGGTAATTATTTTTTTTCAAATGGCCCCCCTGTATATTTTTTTCAATTATTAATAACAAAAGCATCAATATTTCATAAGGTATGAATTTCAACTGAAATACCTCTGATGCAATTCAAAAAACGAACAAAAAATTACAGAAGGTGCTTAAAATTATTTCCTGCTGAATTCTTGCAAGCTGCAAAACGTGTTGTTCTGCAGGCCCCGTGTGAATCATTGCTGGTGTAACGAACGCTATATACAAGCTTCACGAATGCGTTCTTCAAGATCCTCTAAATAATAAAGTACTTCAACCTAGAATTGTTACTCTTACGTTGTCAGCAGTGACTACTGTTTCAAAAGTCATCTAAGTTTGACCGCAAGAACTATAAATTTCAGCGGGAATTTTAAATATCAAATTGAGTGAGAATTGTATCTTCTCCAAAAATAAATTGACCAAAATATCACAAAATGCAGCTGTTCAATAAAAAATATAAATCGTGACTGATAGTATTTCGCCAAATCTTGCGTCAACAAAAGTTCACCAAATATTCTCTTTATGTTCAGCTCTGATGCAAGATAACAATTCTGGGTTGAAGTATTTTATGACTAAGATGATCTTAAAGAACGCATTCGTGAAGCATGTCGTAGTACACCAGCTATGAATCAGACGGCCTGCACAAGAAAGCTTTTAACACGTTTTGCAGCTTGCATGGATTTTGCAGGAAATAATTTTGAACACTTGCTGTGTTCGTTTTTGAATTGCATCAGAGGTATTTTAGATAAAATTGATACTTCATGAAATATTGATGCTCTTGTTAATATTAATTGAAAAAATACCAAGTACGTGCTATCGTTGTATTCCAAATAGAACGACACACAATTTTCAATGACAATATACAGGGGGTGCCATTTGAAAATAAAAAGTGAGGGCTGTCAAAAGTAAAACATTTTTTCATAAGCCATCAGGAGGGTACCTTAATGCCATTAATTATCTTGTCCAATAAGTGAGATATTGCCTGTATATGATAACTTGGGACACCCGGTATAACAGGAAACTGTAATAATACTTTAGAAAGAATGAACACTCCACAAGGAACATACGGAATGGAATCCAAGGAGAGTTACATCTTCAGCTCAAACTTTTCTATGGAAACGTTTTATTTTAATTTTTTTATGAACGATTTAATTTAGCTTAAGGTACTTAGTTTTTTTTTATAAAAAATATCCGAGAGAGAAATGATTGATAGCCCTCTGGAGAATTGTCAATCACTTGTTCATTTTTCTAATGTAAAATTAAGCGATGGAAAGATTACGAGAAAAAGCTGCCTGGAATGGGAATTTATTTGAAGGGAAATTATGATCGAGGCACTAAGCGTTTGGAAAACTTTTTTAAACTTTTCAATTTCCTGTAGTTAATTGTCGATAACTGTTGGATTTTTTTTATACAAAACTTTAAAAATGGACGTGGATTGTTTTAACTGCACAAATAAATTTTTGCTCCCAGTATTAACTACACTGCGAAAAATTATTGTCTTGAAAATAATTTTATTGGTGTATCTATTTAATAATTATACATAATTATATCAAAGAACTTAACTTTAAACAGTTCAAAACAAAGACTTTGGAAACATTTAATATTTACTGTTTTACAAAAAAATATATGGATGAATGACTCTGTAAACTTTTAATGGACAAAAAGGGCGGACTTTGATAAAATTTATAAACTGAAACCTTCTAAGGCAATTGCTCAATTCCCTTCTCTTCCAGTTTTCCTTTCTTTCGGTTAATGACCGAACTTTGTCAACAAAACAAAACAAAATTTGGAAAAATTAAGATGGCAACTATAAATAAAATCGTCAAATCCGTCCTCTGTATAAACATATATTTTAATGAGTACATATTGTTACGTCAGAGCTGAGGATAGGAAAGGGTCCATAAGGAAAAAGAAGAAGACATACCTCTGGAATCATAGAAATTTCATCGAAAGCCGGGATAATTAACATTAAGTGAGTTTTTAGTTTTTGAAGTTAAGTTCTGTGTTCTGTTAGTTCTGTTAATTTTAAGTTTTCTTGTTGTTCTAAATGATCTAGTCTGTTTAGTCTGTTATTAACCTGTCAATTGTCTCGATTTTTATCCTTTTCACTTGTTCCAGACAGTTCTCGACTTTTCGATGACATTTCTAGATTTTACAATGACAGTTCTGGATGATTCCAGATGTATGTCTTCTTTTTTTTCTTTATGGATCTTTACATATCCTTAGCACAGATTATAAAGAGAACAGATACGAAAGCTTGACAGAGAACAGTAAAAAGAGAGAGATGGGTGGACATACCCATTTAAATGTCCATCGTCGTATGTCGACTCCGTTCGGGCTGCTTCGCAAAATTTCTCAACAGGGTTGTCAATTTGCAAAATATTTCCTACAATTTACGATCATAGGTCAAATATTTTATAAGCATTATTCTTAAGTAAGATACAAATATTCGATAATTACTTTTTTAAATCAATTTTATTAACATTAAAAGAAATATAGAATTAAAAGGATTATAATGTATACAAATCATACTATAAATATATACTTTTTTTCACAAACCATATCCTTAGCAACCATGCACAATAACGGTGGCAGCTTGGCTCAAAATCACTTGTAATCTGTGCTCAAAATTCATATCGCCATTTTTGTTTACTTCATTGTTTGAAGGTGTTCAATCGGCGATATTAATTGTGTTAATTGACTAATCGATTGTGCGTTGTGGTAATATTAACTATAAAAATATAGTGGTATAGACTATCATTCTTATAAAATGAATAAACATCACGGCGGAGTGTATGGTTCATACAGAGACTGCCCAAATAAATTTTATTCGGAAAGAGAAATAAAGTTCTTTCGATTTCCAAAGGATGAGAGTATGTAATTTAATATCCCGGCCTATGATAATGTCAATTTGTTAGGGTTGATGTTGATGTTTATGTTGGTCGTCCGATGTTTGTTTTGTTTTTAAACAAAGCCCTTGTGTTCATGTGTTAAGCTAACTAGTTTTGTGAAGCAAATTGAATAAAATTTAATAAAGTGAGGTATCAGTATTAGATCTTAATATATAATAAAAATCTCCATAATCAAAGACAGTTAGAATTTGTTTTATTCAAAAATAAAAAACGGGGTTATTTAAATATCCCTTTTTAGCGAATCGAAAATCTTTAGCAGAAAATTTAAATTTGGCGCATGATTCCATTTGGAATAATGCTATGCTAAGCCATTTTCATACCTTAAATCTTCACCAGACACTTACACTTAGTGAAAATGTAATTGAAAAACGTACTACATTTTAAAAGCCATTTAAATTTATAATCAATTCTTTTTTCTTTATAACTCAAGCATTAAAAGTAAGCATACACGAGGTGCAGCAATTAAAACACTGTATCAAATAACTACTCATAAATCTCAAATCAATAAAAAGAAAAAGCACATGTGCGCCACTGACAATTTCCCAAGGGTAGTTATAGTTACTGAATTCTAATTTACATTTTATGTTATTTCCAGTAATAAAACAGTATATAGGATTTTTACGATAAAAAGACGATGATGTCATTTTTAGTAACAGCTAACGGGTTGGCAAAACTTCAAGACGTTGTCAGATCAACTGGTAAAATTCCCCAGTTTGTTTTGACGTTTATTGACATTCGATCATCGTCTAATATTCACAAGTTTTTTTGGTGCTTTTAAATGCATTGTTTCTTTAATATTAAAAAAATAGTTATTTTAATAACTAATTATTTAGGCAAATCTGCAGTGTGTAGTTAATAAAATGCAGAAGCAGCTGGACAATAAATGTCAAGAGATGATAATATCTTTGTTAAGCTATTTAGATTGACTTTTCCAGTTTTCGTTAAGTAAAGAAAAAAATTACAGCTTGGCAACATCACAACATTTTGTCTTGCAACGGCATCGTCTTTTTATCGTAAGAAAACTATAATAAGTTCATTTTACGAGCTGAAATTCCCCGGAAATACATCTGCAGTCCCAGGATCAAAGCTTTTACTTAAATTAACGTTTGTTTCTTAAAAATTTCCCGTTTTTCTATATTCTGAGTAAATGCAAATTAATTCAAGAAACAATTATTTGTATACTTTTGACAGCTTGTCCAGATCTAGCAATTGAATTATTCAAAAGAATGGCTTTGGGTGTTTTCATGCCTACAACAACAACAGTATGAAATAAGCGAACTCGAGGTATAGTAGCGTCAACGTTACAAACAAACATTCTACAAGCTGTATCTGAGTGACATCCTCTTTGAAACGAAAATTACACTAGAAATTAATGATTTCGTTGGAAGGTTGGAAGTACAGAGCAGAGGACTAAAATAATAATTCTTTTCAAAATATTATGTCAAAAAAATTAAGATTTCGAGATGGAAAATAAAAAAGAGACGAAACCTCGTAAACGATTTTGTGCCGCTAAATGAAAGAGGCGGAGAGATGTCGCTACTCGCATTTTTTCTAGAAATTTGGTAGTCTTATACAGGGTGAATCATTTTGTTTGGAAGCACCCCCGTAAAATCCGTATTTTTCAACCGATTTTGTTTTAATTTCTTTTGTTAGATTCAGTATCAAAAACAGTATTTTGGCACAAATTTTCATAGTTTAATTACTATTTACAAGGCCCTCTATGTTAATTTTTCTTTGCCAAAAAAGACAAAAGTACATTAGGCATTTTTTTTCTCAGATATGACTATATCACTGGATTCAGAATTATCACAAATGTAAACTATGAACGACAAAGTTATTACCGAGGTTATTACTACATGAATTTGGAAAAAGTGGTATTTTTAGTAATATTTTTCGTAAAATGTAGAGAAATCTTGAAAATGGCAACATGGTAAACAAAAACAAGGACTCCAACATATTGCACAGTAAGAATTCGAAGCCGATAATTCAACCCGTTCTGGAGTTAAAGCTTCTGAAAGTGCTTGTAAAATTGTGCTTGATAATTTCATTTATTAACAAAATGAAATCAACGTGTCGCAAGTAGGCTTTGATTTTGACATTTTATTTATGTCAGTCAGTAACATTTGTATGAAATAGTAAGTACTAAATGTTCCAAATATTCAACTATTTAACTATTCAAGACAAAGTTGAAATTGTACTTTTTTGTGGTTACAATGATGGAAGTGAACGAAAAATGATAGAAATAGTTAATCAGAGACATCCAGATCGCTGTATTTGCTGCTTTGTAGTGCACAATTTTTTTTTTTTATATGGGCATCAACTACTTAGAATTATTAGCCCATCCACTCATGAATGTTGTTTCATTTTTTTTTTCAAATATCTCTATAAAGGTTATTAAAGAAATAAATAATAATATCAAAAAACAACAATAAATCCGCCAGAAACCAGCGATATCCGAGGCGAGATGGGGGCAAGAGCAATGAATAGTTTCATGTTTCAACACCGCGACGCCCACGTACAGTACCAATTTCAATGTATAGAGAGGCGCCGGAATCTCCATAAAATTTTACATTGTGTACCGTCTTTTATATATTTATCACTCAACGTAATAACGGAAAATAATCGCAATAGAATGTCAGGATGAAGTGGTACGGTATGCAAGTATACCGTATAACAAGGTAACAGATGACAAAAATGAAACAAGAGCTCTAGAAACTACTTAGCTTTCTTTTATGAACCGCGCCAATTATTTTTTTCTTATCCCTGAAGTGTTACAAAGAAAATACAGTTCATTTTCTTGCAGGTATTCTACATTCTATCGCTTGCTTAAAGCATAAGTCAGTACCGGAACGGTAAAGTGTATCAATAATTTATTTTCATTAAAATAAACCGATAGAAGAAAAAAGCACGTCTACACCTCTGACAATATTCTCTCGGCAGTAGTAGTAGTTAATTAATCCTAAATTATATATTTCTTCTACGACCAACTTTAAAATTAGGCATTTACGAACCAAAAAAATGTGTGAAATCATACATTATACATACGTTGAAAAGCGTGCGTAAATGAACAACGCTTTTTATATGGGACTTTCATTATAACACCCAAAAGCGTGCGTAAATGACCAATGCTTTCTAAACGAGGTTTTCATTTTAACACTCTTTTTTAGCTACGTAATTATCGAGTTGCCTTGAATTTAGTCGTTTGTTGTATAAACTTTTGTGCTGTCAGTAAATTTGTCAGACATATTGAAAAATATTTTCTGTTATATTTAAAATTTTAATTAGGTACACTTATTTTAAATGGAAGAACCTTGAGAAGAATGCATTTCTTCGGATTGTACACCACCTGAAATTCGTTGTGTATATATTTGTTTATAGAAAATTTATTTTTATGTGTTTTAACCCCTTCAGAGCACATTTTTTAATTTTTTCTCCATGTGGTCGTAGATAACGTTTTTTAACCCTATTTTATTCTATTATCTTTTTAAACAAACGTAATTATATTAATTTGTTGTCTTTGATATAGTATGTACAAAAAGTACGAGGAGTAATAAACCCTAATTAA
>CAJUYI010004913.1:0-17063 GCA_910591695.1 Galerucella pusilla
AAATTTTGACAGGAATGTCAAAATTTCCTAGCGATTTGCGGAAAAAAGGTTTTTTTAATTTTTTTTCTAATTTGGGAAATCGATAGACTGGTAAACTTTTTTTTATATTAATCTACATACTTTAATGTACTTATGAAAAAAAAATCAGCCGTATTCCTAATTACTTGTAGTTGTTACTCCTATCGGCTGGCCTATTACAAAGTTTTTGAAAATCACTTTTCAAATATCATAGACCATTGACTAAGAGGCAACAACTACTTCCCTGGCTATATGCCACGAAGGACATTGAATTACACTTTTAAGTTAAACGGGGTTGGAATATCTGCACGATACAACCAATCATAGTTAAGTGAATGTGTAGTAGTAGTCTGGTTAAACATTGTAGGAAAGATAGTTTCAAATCTTGTAATTTATTATTCCAGGGAGACTATATTCGTGGCCATAAACCACCAAAAGTTTATGAACATAATCCGGATGCCATTTGCTGTCTATCATTGAAAATATGGGCAGTCTGGCTGCTGGAAGTTATCCATAACGCTCATATGTGGACCAAGTGGATGCACGAAGTAATACGAAAAGTTAGAGAATTTGCAAATATCGTCAGAGGTGAGGCTAAATGTCCTGACGGTAAACGACAGGTTTTGTACAAGTCGGAGTGGAGAAAGTTCGTAAAGGAAACAGAAGCAAAAATTGTCGCTTGGAGACAATACAGTGCGCACGTCAAGGAGCTGTCAGATGGAATTATCGAAAACTTTCGAAATAAAAAAGTATTTTGTTGTCCTAAATGTTTGCAGGTAGGTTGAATAATATTTGTTCACGTTCATTTCCAATATTTAAACCTTATTTTAAAGGATCATCTCATTAAGAATGTTGTGACAGCCCACCAAACGCTAGCCGCTTTAACTGAAGCAATGAATTGTGCCCAATATTGGCGAAGATGTTTGGATGGTTTAGTACAAACTGCATCGTCTCTAACAAGTGTAGAAGAAAAAGCTAGCAGCAGTGAGGAATCTTCAGGTAAATTTCACTATACCCTGCTTTTAAACTAGGAGGAGCTTTTTAAGAAACCTAACATACGCCACTAAAAGTTACTAGATTAGTTACTAAATGGTGTGTTCCGAAAACGTAGTCAACAGTCGTGTTCCAAATATATTAATGTTCCGAAAGGGTAGTCTTCAGACTTTTCGAACTATTTGACAATTATGTGACATATTGCTCGCAGGTATCGTGTCCAATGAGGGATCAATGCAAGTCTAGAATTTGAATCATCATTGGTCAAAAGCCATGGCGAAATCTGTAACCAAATGTCACATTATTGTGAACAAAATGTGAGGTTATCATAAGTAATTCATGTCAAATTGGATAAAAGGAATAGGGCATGTTCACGACAGTTGACAATACCTTGGTGGTGAAACAATTGACACGATGAAAAATTATCAAACAACAAACAACTATTAGAGACTTTTAGCTTGTCTTGAATTTCTCACGTATCCGTATAAGTAACAAACTGCGCATATGTAGACCCGTTACGTCTCAGCCGATACGATGCGTTGAACGTATTGTTGCGTACCCTACTCCGTATACTTAAACGTATCCGTACCCCGACCAAAGTCACTATTCCGTGCTATATTACATCATCTTCCTCGTCTAGCAGTAATGGATTATTTAATTTCGCCCCCATTTTACGTTTTAGAGAAATATAAAAAGGTAAAATAAAAAAACTTTGAGGTTATACAATTAGAAACCGAACGAAGCGATACGCTTTCTGCTAAAAAGGCTTTCTTGACAATTTCTTCACGTCAACGTAACTCCAATACGGATACGGATACGTGTTAAAACTTATGACCAGCTAAAAGTGTCTATTAACCTTATATTATATCTTATTAAATATGCAAGCTCAACAATTAAAATAACTTTAAAAGTACACTGAAGCAAAACAAACTAAACTCAAACACGATCTATCATTTTATAAATCCGCATAACCTCACTATTAAGTACCACGTGTTCTGAACGCTTTGTTTATTGTTTTACCACCAGGCTAGTTTGTGACGTCACGTGGACATGCTCTATAGTACCATATATATTAGACAATGATAGTACTACTCAAGTTTTTAAATAGCAATCGATTCTAACCTCACTTTTATTGATCGCAAAAATGTTTTTCACTTTAGAAGCTGATGAAATTGAAGAATTAAGCATTGAAGACTCGAGCTCAACTGATGATGAAGGTATATTTGAATTTGAAGAGCTTCAACGGAGAGAGGGACCTAGACGATAATAAATTATATTTTTCTGGATTATTAAAAATACGTCCCGGATTTAAGAATTTTTTTTAAAAACAAAAACAGTGTAGTTACATTATTTCCTACGGAATAAACCAAACGTTCGTTCACCTGTAAAGAGCTTGTGGAAGGATATTCATGTGTAAATAATTTAAAATCAACAAGTCGCACGCTTAAATATAAACTAATCAATAACGAAGTTTGAAAATATTTTTACGATTTTGTATTTAAAATAAAAATAAGTGTTATATATACCGATAATTATGAAGATTAGGTATATACCTAGTTTATTAATGAAAAGTTTGCTTTTAAACATCTTTGAAAGAATGAATAATTTGAGATCAACCCAAACATTTCAAGAGTTGTGTAATAGGTCGCAAAGAATAAAAAATTATTTAATATTTTTATACTTACCTGTTAAAATAATAAGTAGCACTACAATGTATTTTTTTGAAATCATCACTCAAAATATTTTAAATGATTTGCGACAGAGTGAATTTTTGAACAGACCGAATGACACCGTTTTAGTCTTGCGCAAAATTGGTATGAATATGAAGAAAATACAAGTGTAGACTGGAGGTGTATTTTCATGATGACGCTCAACGCTGGATTGGAGCGTCCAATGAGGTCATTTAGTTTAATTTCAACCGGTGCGCCATCTTATATAAATTCAGCGTCAAATATAAGGGCGTCAAACTTCAACGTCCATATCCGTCATGACACATGACATGAATGTCCTTGAATTTTACTAAAAATGGTCTCACAAATACCGCACGTATAAACAATAGGACATGTCCACCTGCTGACAAGTTGACACTAATGACAGTCACTCTGAGGATACACAATTGAGCGGAGTTGAATTCTATGAAACCTCTGGCGGAAAAAATTGTAACTGTCGCAACGAGTAAAATAAATCGTTTTGCATTGTTTTTGTATTATATGCAAGTCAACGTAATAACCGTAAATTCGTACTTTATTTGTTTAATTTTTGTCAGTGACAAGTTTAAAGCTGTGTTTTTCTATTTAACTCAACTGTCATTATTTCTGAGGTAATATTCTTATATAATCAGAGATATTATGGAAGAGGTTATGTTACTCTATTTATTGTTTTCATTGCAGATCAAAGAGAAAATAAGTCAGTATTAAAGATTTAAAATATTACTCAATACAAACGTACCTTCCCTGCAACTTTTGTAGATATAATTATATCAAAAATAAAATAAAAACACGAAATCAGACCTAAAACTAAACAGTTGTTTGAACGCTTGTACCTACTTTTCACAAATATTAACCATACCTATTACTCCAAAAATAAAAATATTAGAAGTCAAAATTTAGTTTAACAACACAAAATACTAAAGCACAATCAAAAGTTTTACAAAGCACGCACTGAAAATAACTAAAACAGCAAAATAAAACCACTTAAATATCAAAGGGCTTATACGGCAGCTGATTTGTTTTACTCGTTGCTAAGATGACATTGACATTTCAGAGCGCCATCTATCGAATTCTGCTTTTCCCAATTATTTGAATAGATTTTAGATTTGCATATGAAAAAGGTACAAGAATCGAAAAACACGTCATTTTTATTTCGGTTTGGTCCGGTTTTCCGTTAATAACAGTTCGGTCCGGGTCTCTATATACAAAACAGGTTCCATGAAATCTAAAAAAGCCGCTAGTAACTGCACTGCAATTCTACTTAGAGTATCTATCTGTATACAAAAATAAAAATATCCCACATATTCAAATTCTTTGTTTTAAAAAATTACATAAAAAGTTAATAAATAAAAAATCGCCTTTTCCCCCATTTAAAATGCCATATTATAATAAAACAATGTATAATTTAAAGTTGTCCTGGAGCAAGTTTACTTCGAACTGCTTTGCCATAAATATTTGCCCCCTTTTGATTTGCTTCCTCAAAGTCGGGAATCGCTAAAGCACACCTTGATGCCCAGTTAACAACATTAGAATATGCACTTATATCCCAACCTACTGCCTGTACAAAAAAATACATTAAATTATTTTACAAGAATGATAATTTTTAGTATTAATGTAACATAAAAATCTATTTACCACTATACTTGAAACTGACGCAATTAATGAACAATCAGCAATTGTTAGATGTTTGCCAGTTACAAAGTCATTTCCTTCTAGGAATACATCCAAGAATCCCAAAGCTTCTTCCAACGGAAGTTTATGTTCATCATAGATTTGGTCTTCCCCCATAAATAAAATTGGGAACTACAAATGTAATATTTAATGATTCACCATTAAACCTTGACAGATATGAATTTTTCAACAGATAATTTATGAACAATTTGATCTAAGTATATAAAGTTACAACTCAGTGGGTATACTTGCACTTACACATATTTGTCTAATTCGTGGATAAAGAGTACTACTATCAAAATATAGCCTTTGATCTACAAGAGCTTTCTTTTGTGGATCTTTTGGATACAAATTTTCATCCTTTCCATAAACTGTTGCTAAATATCCCGCTATAGCATGACTATCCCAAACAGCAAAATCTCCATCAACTAATGTAGGCACTGTGTGTTGGGGATTAATCTGCAAAATATAAATTTAAGTAAGTTATCTAATACCTTTTGCATTTAAATACATTTTAATACCTAACCTACATAGTATAGTGGATTCTTAAAAATGTATATTTCTGACCTTAACAAATTCTTCACTGTACTGTTCTTTTTTAATTAGGTCTACAATTTGTAAGTCAACATTAACTCCTGCAGCTTTTGCAGCTAAATATGCTCCCCTAGATGGTCCACTCATTGGGAAATGATATAAAATTGGCCCCATTTCTAAAATGCACCTGTAAACAACGTTTTTCATCTACGACTGAATGGAAATCGTATAATTTGGCATTGTAATTCATTATTTATGTGTTAACCTACCTTTTCAAAATACACAAATTTTTTGCAAGTAAGCAAATGAACTTGGAAAAAACACAAAATGATAATTTGATTAATTTGTTGTTTTTTGTATTGAACAGCTGTAACAAAAACAATCTACTTGATCACTCGATTAAATGTGCTGTGGATTGAATCGAGGATTAAAAGTAGAAAGTACAAAATCGAGTAATCGAGCACTTTTCAGTGTCACTTTTCGAGCAAATAACATAACCTACCTGCGTGCATGGTGTTTCTAGGTTAGGTTAGCTCTTGATTTTGTTAGATTTTAGATTAGTTATTGCTTATAAATTTTAAATAAATAATAAAATGGCACGACGAGGCAAAGTAAAATATAAAGATGTTGTTAAAAACCCACACGTGCAAATGAAGAAAAACCAGAAAAAGATAAAACCAAGAAAAGCATACAGTTTATATACAAACAAAAATAATACTAAAAGAAAATTCATAACAAATAAAAATAATTATGAACCACCAATCAAACAGCAAAAGTTGAATCAAGAACAGGCAGAAGAAGAAACGTCTTCATCTGAAGAAGAACCTGTAGACTTGGACAATCTTATGAACACATTTTCTAATAATAAAAACAAAAAAGCAATTGATAGTAGTAGTGAAAGTGATGAGGATATACTCTCTGATAGTAATGAAGTTACAAATAAAGACAATGATGATAACGAAAATAGTGACTACAATGAAGAACAGGACGATGAAATTGATGAAGAATTAGACAGTAACGAAGACCATGAAAGTAAAGATAATGATGAGAGTCTAGACAAAGAAAGTGATAACGAAAGTTTGGATGATGAACAAATTGATGATATCAATGTTGATATAAGCAATGAAGAAATCATAGATGACAAAGAAGATCCATTCAATAAACATGTTTTATATGACTTACATGATTCTATGCTAGATTCACTCCAAATGACTCCTGTAAAATCAAATAATGGTTCAGTGTCTTGGCCAGCTTTAGGTAACTTACATTTTCAAATACCAAAATGTGAATTAGTATCTGTAGAACAGGACGGAACATTTACTATATCAGAAAAAAAAACATACGCCACAGAGGGAACAATTCCCAGACATGTTAAATATTCAGATTTTAAAAAACTGTATATCAAGTCACAAATTGTTGATAATCTACCGAAGGTCAACAAAAATATAACAAATACTGAAAAATTCACTCAATTGCAAGAAGAAATATTTTCTATTATTAACAATTATCAAGACTTTTATTATCCTGGAAGAACCTTTGACAACTCCGAAGAAATTAGGTATGTTTATTGTGTGCATGCTGTAAATCACATTCTGAAAACAAGACTTAAAGTTATCCATCACAATGCAAGATTGACCAAGAAAGATGAGGTACCTGAAGAGTTTAGAGACCAAGGTTTAGTCAGGCCCAAAGTAAGTATGCAATATATGTATAATATATCTGAATATTTCTTACTTTTGTCAAAGATTACAGAATAAAAATATAAGATGTTTCACTCGTTCGAATTTATCGCGTAAAGCACAGATGCCGCTGGTAACTGTCTGGTGACTTGGATGGTACAGTACGTCGCTACGTCCTTACTTGCATTTAATTTGGCATATTATATGGGACGTCGCCCGTCGAGCGCTGTTATTTTAGAACGGTGTTTATTGGTTGTTTGTGTTTTATATTTATGTTGTATAGATGTTTTTAATTTATTAATTAATTGTTGAAACCAGCAAAAAGTCATATTAATATTTTTCTCTTTAATAGCAAAGCTTGAACACTAAATATTTTGTAATATTTGCTAATACAAAATTACGGATTTATTTTTATAATAAGGATATTATATAAACAAGTACATTAAGCAAGAAAACACAAAAATTCAATTCTATAGCTAACCAAAGTGGAATTGGTCAGTTCCTTTTGAACGAATTTACTAAATTTTCTTTTCATCATCCATGTAACCAATTTCCATTCAAATATTATGCAAGTCTCTACACCAGAGTCCGTATATATTTTACTCTCAAATGTATATTGAAAGATTTGAAAGACTATAGATTAAATTTAACACATAAACCAAACTCCAAACTTACAACATTTATAAAAAATTTTAATAGTCCTGCAGTTGCTTCTCTTTTTACTGTTTTAAACTTGGCAATCCAAAAAAATACGCGTTATTTAAAGATCAAAATTTAAGATTTAGTGGCCCTATTATTCTGGTGGCTAATGAGTATATTTAATTGAATTTGTGATAAATATCTGCTAGATAATCAATAAGTATCACAAAATTACTAATATGCTGTATAAAAACTGTAAATTGATTCATTTTAAAAATTCAAGTTTATTTTTTACTTACCTTTTCAAATTTATATCCCAAACATTTTTCGAAATAATTAACATTTAAAAATAAACCTTTGTGATAAAGAATCCTATTAATTTAAATATATATCTCTAATTACCCCTGTATAGCTTAAAATAAAATAAGCTTTTCGAACTTCTCTGGTATCTACCGGTCTCGTTATTGACAACAATAGCGAGTCGTAAACATAATTTATGAGAGCGGCGTCCGTTTGGGACAGCAACTTGAATCAAACCGCCCTGGAGTGAAACATCTTATATTTTTATTCTGTGATCTTTTCTTTTATACTTGTGTTTTAGGTCCTAATAATATTACCTTTTAAATATGCTGCATACAAAACAATACAAATGATCATTAACTTAATGATTTCAGAAGATAAAGGAAATGTTATGAACAAAAATAGGTTTATTGAAGATTATACAGGAAATGAGTTGTTTTTACCTAAAAAGAATCCCAAACCTGAAGACTATGAACAATTGTTTCAGGGTAATACAAGTGATGATTTCAAAATTGGCATTACTGTTACAAAAAAGAGTTTGAAGGTAAAAAAATATTTGTTTCTCTAGCATTACCCATATTTAACTCTTGTTAATTTTTAGCTTTATGCAGATTTCTACTCATCTGACATAATAGTGGCATCACCACTTGGTCTGAGAACAATAATTGGAGCAGAAGGAGAGTCTGAAAGAAATTACGACTTTCTTGCTTCAATTGAACTATTAATTATTGATCAAACTGATATTTTCTTAATGCAGAATTGGGATCACATTATACATATATTGAATCATATTCATATGCAACCAAAAGATTCACACGGAACAGATTTTTCAAGGTTTGAATCAATAACTCTATATATAAACATTATCAGTTTAAATATGTGATTTTTTAGGGTTAGAACCTGGAGTTTGAATGGCTGGGCCAAATACTACCGGCAAACGCTAATCTTTTCTTCCAATAATTTACCAGAAATCAACGCGATTTTCAACAAAAAATGTCACAACTATGCAGGAAAAGTAAAAGTAGTCAACCCTATTGAGCTTGGTTGTATCAGTCATGTAGTAGTTCAAATTCCACATGTTTTTCAAAGATTCGATTGTCAGAACGCCGCCGATGCTATCGATGCCCGATTCGATTTTTTCGTTAACAAGATTTTACCACAACAAAAAGAAAGTCTTATGAAACATACTTTAATATATATTCCAAGTTATTTTGATTTCGTGCGAGTTAGGAATTACTTCAAGAAGGAAGATATTGGTTTTGTGCAAATTTGTGAATATTCCAAGGTAAGTAAACAACCAAAAATTATAATGTTAAATATATATGTGTGTGTGTGTGTGTGTGTAGGAAGTACAGGGTTATTCATTATAAATGTCCCAGCCCCTACCATAGTTATTATTGTATAAACAAAAAATTTTTTTAAATAAAAGTTGTGTGGTTATAAACTAATTTTATTATAACGTTAACAAAAGTACAGTGGCGTGCATAGTTTGGGGGACACAAAAAAATTATTTGTTTTTTTAAATGAGACACCCCATATATTATTGAATTTTTGAAAAGATGTTTCTGTTCTGATTTCAAAAATATACCATATCATACTCCTGTATTACACCGTTCTTAAGATATTAAAGGATAAATAATACTATAAATATTGAAAAGTCAATATTATCAGTAGTAATACCCCTAGGGTCTTGATAATACCGAGATAATTTTGTCATAGAGAATGCTGAAAGCGTGTTGCTTGATAATTTTATAATATTATTATCTTTGAGCAACACGCTTGAAGGATTCTCTACGACAAAATTTTTTACTTTGTAGCTTTCAAAAAATTGATTGCCAATCTGATGTTTAATAATTTTCAATACAAACTTTATCAATTTTAATCAAATAGTAAGTATTCATTTTTATTTAAAACTACAGTTGTGAAAAGTACAATTGGTAAATTAATTGAATCGTTAGATAAAAAGTAAACACCAAACTGAAAACACCACATGTAGGGTATTATCGCTGTAATACAGCGGTGATTGGATGAAATTTGACACATGACTTGAAATTAAGTAATTTGATTGGTTACTATATCCAGTAGAAAATTATCTCTGTTATATTCGTTATCTATTATTTGTAATTTTAATTAAATGTTGACCAAAACTTTTACTTAATATCTAAAGAACGGTGTAAGATAGGGGTATGATATGGTATATTTTTGAAATCGGAACAGAAACATCTTTCTATTTTTTTGTGTCCTCTAAACTACGCACGCCACTGTACTTTTGTAAACGTTATGATAAAATTAGTTTATAACCACACAACTTTTATTTAAAAATTTTTTTTGTTTAAACAATAATAACTATGGCAGGGGCTGGGACATTTATAATGAATAACCCTGTACATATTTTTTTAAATTAAATCTTATACACCTATTCTACTATGATACATTTTTTTATCTACATTTTAGAATTCAAATCTTTTTTTTATTTCTTTAATTCTTTTTCTTCTTATTTATTTTTTTTATATTTTCATTTATTTATTTTTTTTTTCTCTTTTTATTATTATTGAATTATTGATGTTGAATATAGATTGTCTATTTCTATTTAAATTGTGTAAGTCTCTTTGTAATTTTAGGATGGAAAAGTAGCTCGTGCAAGAGACATGTTCTATCATGGTGATGCACATTTTCTACTATACACAGAACGATTTCATTTCTTCAATCGAAAAAAAATCAAAGGAATCAAACATATTGTATTCTATCAACCACCTACTTTTCCTAATTTTTACTACGAAATGTGTAATTTAATGCAAGAAACTAATTTGAATAAGAAAACTAGTGGCTTATCAAATATGACAGTTTCCGTAATGTATTCAAAATATGACATTTATCAATTATCAGCTATTGTAGGAACGGAAAAAGGCGGTAAAATGCTGCAGTCTGACAGGAAAGTTCACATGATGGTCACAGGCGGTAATTAGTTACTTTAGAATGAATTTGATTTTTGTAAATTGTGAATAAATAAATAAAAACTAAAGAATATGTGGTTTATACAGTGACTATACTACAAACAGTGGCGACAAGCGGCGATTAGCTCCGCCCATCCGCCATTAAGAGGCAAACTTTTTGGCGGGTCTATATTATTTAACTCAGAAAATTCAAATGTTTCGTTTAAAATCGATTATTTTTGAAGTATTTCAAGATAATATATTATAATTTTGGTATTTTATGAGAAACTAAACCTAAAAATTAGGTGTATAGGTACAATGTTTTTTATTTATTTTTAGTTTGATAGAGATAAATTAGGGTCGCAAATGAACTTTAAAGCTCATTAAACATTTTCAGCAGTCTTTAGGAATTTTGATAATGCTTTTTCTAATATTAGCTGTTTATTTTAGTAAGCAAATATATAAATAACATAACCAAGGTAATGTGAGAAATGTTTATTTGATACAGATAAATTATAACTAAATACAAGGTTTATACTAAATTCAGATACACATAATATCTAACTACTAAAATTCACCAACATATACACCTACTAACTGAAATAAAATATACAATGCAATAGGTAGGTACATACTTTACTATAGCGTATAACCAGCAACCGATTTACTTGCAAACTTATCAATGTTCTTATTGTCCTTTCTTTTGTTTGAATATATTTTTAATCTAAACACAACAAATCTTTTAACAATCTTTTCCTTTATTTTATGACAATTAGGAACATCTAAATCTAAAGTGATCATTTTTTCAACGAAATACTTTTTTATATCTATATTTTGGCTAACTACAATTGTTATATACTTTTGAAATATTGTTTCCATTTCAACAAAAAAATGAAATACTACTTCAGTGCAAAAAAACAAAGTATTTGCTTTAAACATCTTGATGTTCACAAACTTTGAAAAGTTTTTACATAGAGGTGTTTTTGATGCAACACTACTTAAACAAATATAACAGGTTTTGGATGTTCGTTTAATACTTTGCATCAAATACCCAGCAATGTTGTACAATGAATTACTATCACTATGACTAAGATGAAGTCCAGGAAAATTAACGTTTTCGGGTACAAACACTTCACAGTAACTATTGTCACTCTTTGTGAGAGTGTCCAAGAATCCGGACAAAAATTGTCTCTCGTCTTCTTCATAACTGCTGCTATTGGGTTGCTTCAAATACTGGGAAACAGTAATTAGTTTCAAATTATTTTTCACTTGCATCGCATTAGGGACGACTTGCTTGCTCCTTAGCACACAAAATAAATTCTCCAAGCAATCCTGTGAAAACCTACTAGTCAAAACAAATTCGTACTCTTTTTCTTCCAACAAATATTTATGTAATTCCAACATTGATTGTGTTGAAATAAGAGTGCCAGTTTGAGCAGGTTTCCAAATCTTTTTAATACCCACCTCCATGTGTGTAAAAAGATCCATAAAATCCTTTAAAAACTGAATTGTTTTGTCATAAACTTCTACATTAAATATACTTAGCGCACAAGATACATGCCTGGAAGTCATTATGTAGAACCACCTCTCAACTTGATCCAAAAACCATGCTGTTGTAAGATAGTCAGGCTTGTTTTCAACTTCTGCTACAAATTTCAATGCACTACTTACTGAATGGTTTACTACATTTGTTGAAGTGGAAACCTTCATCTTACCAAAGTGTGTTGGCATAAGGTCATCACTTGATAATTTTGGAGCTAATTTAAAATGGCACTTTTCTTGATATTTTATCAACTCTTCTATGTGACGTGAATGGACTTCTCTGGAAGGCAACCCAAACTTCTCACATATTTGTTTTGGAAGATAAATGATTTTATTTGTCATGAGCATATTTTTTATATTTTTGAACAGATGTGGCACATCTGCAAATATATGAATGAATTTATCTTTTTTTAATGGATTCTCGATTTTACACTTTAGTAACGAAAATCGTCCTGCCATTATTCCCCACATTTTCCAAAGAGCTTGGTTACAAGCACCCATATCAGAAGTTATGCTTAAAACATTTAAATTTAGTTTTTGGGTTTCCATTAATATATCTTTTATGATATTGGAAAATACTTTACCATTAACAGAATTGCCTGTAAAGTAATAAGCAACTACTTGTTTCCAACGTAATTTTACCCCTGCTAACATAAACACTAAAACATGAGTTGCTGTTCCATTATGGTCAGGTAATGTTACATCTCCAGAAAACTTATTGAGAGACACATCATAGTTTCTTCCTGGCGTAATGGCGGCTTCATCAAAAACCAAGATACAATCAGTTTCTCCAGGTTTAAATGTGTCACATTTGATTTTAAGAAATTCAAACACTTCATGTAGGATCCCGCTATCAAATTTTAAATTTTGCAATCGCCTCTGAAGGGTCCTTGTTGATGGCAGAGGATATTGTTGTTTTAGAAGTTCCTCATATCCACTAGTTCCACAACTAAACCTTAATTTTAGAGCCTTTGTCACAGTCTCGTTGGACCATCTCATGATTTTACCAACTTTCTTATCACGTCTCTTTTGTAAAATGTTAATTTGGTCATCATTAAAAACCGTTTTTAATAATGTATATTCAGAACTTCTATATATAGTTGCTTCTGAATCTTTGACTTTCCTTTTCATATTCCTGAGCGTTTTTTTGTAGTATCTAACTTTCCTTGCATGTTTGTTATACAACTGGCTGTATTGTTCCAACTTTCTCATTATTCCAAGATCCTCTACTCTTTCTGGGCTTCGTTCTGGGCTTAATGAATTTTCACTGTAGCTTTGACTTCTGGTAGCTTCCAATAAATTGCTTGATGAAGATTTAGAAGGACCTAATGCTGATAAGGCTGGCTCTACTGGAGAATCAGCAAATGTACTTGCAGCTGCAATGGTTGTTGCTGCAGGTAATTCTGAAATAATAATTTATTTAGTTCTCAACAAAGTAATATACCAATTCTAAACAAAAGTCTTTTATCATAATACATTGTTGAGTTGTGACAGTTTTCTCTCGAGGTAGCACGCATAAGATATAGCAAAAAAATATTGCTCTATATTTTCAAATCCAAAGCTCTCTTAGATGATAACTAGGTACTTCTAGATATTATTATTATAAAATAATTAAAATTTGGTACCCACCATTTCTTTTAACTGGCGATCTCCTTTTATTTTTTGTAATAGACGATGTAAATGAAAAAAGAGTTGGTACAGCACTACTTCTTAGTTTTCTGGTTCCATCCACACGAGTTTTCTCCCACATTTCAGGAGCAAAATGAACCTACAATAATTCATGTAATGAACTACACAATTTTATTATAAACTGAATCTATCCAAGTATGAAAACTAAATACCGAGTAGAATATTATATACCCATTCTACTTGGTAATCAATAATGCATATAATATTTACCTCACACAAACATGAATAATCAGTTGGTTTCCAGTTATCCCTTTTCATTTTAATCAACCACTCTTTCCTTCTAAGAGGATCTTTTGGAAACTTTTTCATGAAAAATCCCTTTTTGGCTGAGTTGCTACAATCTATAGCAGCACAACCTGGCATATGGTTGAGAAATCCTGAAAATAACAAGTAACAAGTTTAGAATACGTTAAATCCTAAGTACACTCCTTTATGTAATACTTACAAAAATTCCAAATAGCAGGGCAACAATTGCAACAAAACAGCAAAATAACAAAACAGTATTCTAAGTAGAAACCCGTTTGGTTTACACCACACAGTTGATACAATTTTATGTAAGCACTCTATTTATATTGACAAGAAAATAAATTAATATCAATAACAATAATTACGTTCTTGTTAATAAAAAAACCAGATAATCCAAATACAAAACACTTGCTGATCAAAGGTAAACAGAAAATTAGCCTCCTAATGGCGGCCGCATACCACGTGACTAGTCTGTCCAATAAAAATCGATACATCGATTGTCGCCACTGTTTGTAGTACAGTCACTGTAGTGGTTTATTGTTAACTACGCTCTCTATCGGTGGAATGGGAAACTTAATAGTTATTTACCCAACAAGTGTATTAATGAGGGCCATTAACATTCGCTCTGCTCGTGCGTTAATTTTCGAGGAGATTGTTAATTGCCCTTTTAATACTCGTGTTAGTTACAAAGCTATCCGTACTGTCAAAAATAAATAATGACATTGAAATGTCACAGAGAAGGTCGCCAGTACAAATGTCACTGTTTTCGTTTTTATTACATTAAATTTTGGATGTTTCATTGTTTCAACACTAATAATATTGTAGGATAATGAAATAAAAACGATATGTAAGTCAAAAACTAGAAGTATTCTATACTAGGATTCATTTTTTGATGACGTTATTGTATGATTGGTTGCCTACACCACCGAAAACTGTCAATATAAATATAGGTAATGTGTATAAGATGTGCGTTGGGTTGCCTGCAGAAAATCGTAAATCATGTATTAATGGGTGGTCATATAAATGTATGATTTTGAGAACGTTAATAGCATACAGTATGCGGAAACTCTTTCGAGGCCATTCCATTTACACAAGTACGACAAGGAAATTATGAGAAAAACTGCTTGAAAGAGAGAGAAGAATAATTGTGGGCGTATCTAGTTCATCCGAAGCTGGAAGAATGACGAGAGCTGAATGGATGAACTAGATACGCCCACAATTATTCTTCTCTTTCTTTCAAGCAGTTTTTCCCATATTTCCCTTGTCGTACTTGTGTATATGGAATGGACTCGAAAGAGTTTTCGCATTCTGTATGTTAGTACACGGTCGACGGAAATAGTAGTCTCAAATATAAATGTGATAAATCAAGCACAAAAAGCGAATTTCCTTATATTTATTATTGTAAATCTTAACGTAAAAATAAAAGACAATAAAACAATTTATTTGTTATTACTAATGGTAATGTATAAACAGTCTATTCTTATTCTATAAACATTATATATTATTCCGGAACGACTATTAGTTTAATTCTACCGAAAAAAATGAAGAATGTTGTAAAGAAAACCAAGAAAAGATATCGTTTACCAGATAATAGTCAAGAGACCCCACGCCCATTTTTATTATATTAAATAATAATAGCGTGTTGTCAGTGTTTTATTTTAAAAATACTCCGTGTGAATATTCTAAGGACAAACTTCAGAATGGTCCGCTAATGTGACAGCCGTTGCGCGTAGGAGTGGCGTAGAGTCTGTAGCGCAGTCGCAGTACGATTTACAAGCCATGAACGGGTGTTTCGGTGAAATTACAATAAACAAAAGTCATTGTTAATGGTTATATGAAATTGTATCGAATCCACGCAACTATCATCGTGTGGTAGATGCTGCGCCAAAGTATACAATCAGCCAGACAGAAACGATGGAGGGGTGCGACCAGAGATGAAGTACAGGAAAGGATGGATGAGGAAATGGAGAGAAGGTGGGATGAGTATGTGGGCACGCTAAAGGGAGCAGAAGAGATTGGAAAGTAAACTGGGAGAGGCGGTGTATTCGGAAAATATGGTGGAAATTATGTTGAGGGGCGAGGAGGAATGGATGGAGATCAGTGGCGTAGTAGAGAGCATCATTAGGGAAAGAGAAAGACTCGACATGGCATGTGAGAGGTAGGGGTGATAGAAGGGAGATGACTGAGAGTGTGTGCATGAGCGACCGCCGCCCGTCTTGAAGTATGCTAGGGTAGTGATTCCAAGGCGGGAGTAACGGTGGGTTTAGTTGGTAGGCATTCCCGTGAGGGAAGAGTCCAACACTGTCTGGGTACTGGTTAAGGACCCATTCGAAAATGAGTTTCGCATCTCGACCCGAAAAAAAAAGTATACAATCAAAAATAAAATACGTCCACGCCAAATAATTACGCGTTACGTCATCTGACAGTCGCCCTGGGATAAACAAGCGTATTTTCCGTTTAACACGTGGTTCAGTTCTTTTGATTTAGATAATTAAATCCATCCAAATAATTGTTTGTCCTCAGGGCAGCTGTCGTTAATGTCAACTTGTAAGTTGGTAGACATGCCCTATTACTATAATAGTCAATTATATGACTATTTATTCAACAGAACAGTTCCTAATAATTATCCTCATATCTGTCGTCTTTATCCAATAATTTTTTTATAAGCATGGATTTTTTAAAATCTTCCAAACTATCGTTATAATCATCTGGCCATCTTATTGTAGTCGTTGTAGTATTGATCTCGGAACGTGTTGGTAGTGATAGACTCTCATCATCTATTTCAAGAGCTGTGATTTGTTGCTGCATATCTGAAAATAACATATCATTTAAAAAGTGTATCAGAAGATGGTTGTAGAATAGTATCTTCCAACGTTGCCAGTTGTGATCGAGTTGAAACCTAACCTAACTTATTACATACAAGGCAAAAATGGCTCTAATGGTGTGCAGAAATCTGACAGGAAGAAACTGGGGTTGTAACCCAAAAATCCTTAGCTGGATGTACACTGCCATAGTGAGACCAATCATCACTTATGGAGCCATTGCGTGGAGTAGTAGAACTATCCTATTGACGACGAGAGAAAACCTCTCCAAAATTCAAAGACTAGCCT
>CAJUYI010004914.1:0-17059 GCA_910591695.1 Galerucella pusilla
CAAAAAAGTGGCGTCTGTGAAATCATACTTCAACATCATGAATTGACCTTAATAATGTCTACTTTTTTTGACGTTTGCGGAAAAAAACCATTTTCATATATTTAAGGGTATCCTCTTAAAAAAATAATTTGTAAGGGTCTGCAACCGTCAAAATTTTTACAAAAAAAATTAATAACTTAAAAAATATGCATTTTTTGAAAAAAGTTTTCAGACAAAACTATACTTAAATTTTACGTAGATTTTAAAAATGTATTAATATACAGGGTGTTCCGCTTAAAATAACGAAATTACAGTCAACTTCCGGTAGAACCGGAAACCTGCCATCTTTGAAAATATTTTAGTTAAAAAGATCACATCCAAAAACCGAAGCGTGGAAATTTTCATGATTTTACTATAAGTATTTTGCCATATACAGATAGTTTTAACTCGTTGTGGGACACCCTGTATATCTTCGTCTATGTTAAATATATAACATATAAATTTCCCTCGGAAGGTTTCTGCGCTTTTAAGACATCATCCGGATGACTAACCACATACACGTTGGTTATACCGTAATTGCTGCCGCACACTGCCTAATCCCAAAAGGAGCCAATCACTCTTCTAGAAAATATAGATCAATTATTCTCGCATACTTTGTTAAGCAATCTACACAGAGCCGACTAGATTTTTGTTTTTAATGCAATAGCCGTTATTTCTAGATAAAAGGAGCGGGATTATTTGCAAATCCTTAAAATAATAAAAGTTTAGGGACACGAGTACAGAGGATTAGTACAATTTAGATATGGGGTTTCATACTAACATATTATACGACAAAAATGTATAGAAATTTCTTTTGTATTAACTGGAAGCAAAGGAAGAATTTGGATAAACTCCTGAATGTCTCATCAGACAACCTAGGACATGCCACAAGACGGTATGACGAAAAAGTATAACTTTTCAAAGGACTTCGTTACGGAATTAAGCAACAAGAAGGAATGGGATCCAAATACCATTAGCAGACCTGGAAAGAATGCCATTCAATGGTATACAGACGGCTCAAAAGCAAAAGGAGGAACTGGGATAGGAGTGTTCGTTCGGGCCAGGAACCAAACACTCTGAAAGCTTGGGAAAAACCCCAAGTATCTTTCAAGCGGAAATCCACACCATAAGAAAGTGCGCCGGGCTCAATATTGATAAAGGATACATAAGACAAAGGATTATCATAATGTCGGATAGTCAAGTAGCCATTAAAGCACTGAGCTCTTGTGTAATCAGTTCCAAAATGGTGTGGGAATGTGTAGACAAACTCAATGAACTAGGCGAGAACAATATGGATTCCAGGACACACTGGTATAGAAGGAAATGAAATAGCAGATGAACTAGCAAAGAGGGGGACTGAAATACCTTTCTGGGGGCCTGAACTCTTTTGCGGAATCAGCCCCAATGTAATATTGGAAGAAATAGGTAAAGCCGAGGAAAAAAGAAGATGTGACCATTGGAAAGATCTAGTAGGGCTTATACATCAAAGACTCTGGGTGACTACAACCTGTTGAGATCAAATTAATGCATAAGTCAAAGTAAAACTGTGCTAAGAGTTTTAACAGGGATCCTAACTGGACATTGTTGCCTGAATGGGCACCTGGAAAAGCTCAAAATAGTGGAGGAAGAAGAATGCAGATTTTGTGGCATGGAAGAAGAAACCTCCATCCACACTCATTTATTCTCTCGTTCTCTGAAACTATTAAGTATTTCTGTAGTTCTAAACAATGAAAAATAACATAATTTCGTCAACCAGTTTAGTTAGTGATTAGTAATAGTTTATGATAAAAAAACTGTGGTAAATATTTGCTGGAAAGTGCAGTTTAGAAACTTTAGAGACATTGTGAGTACCTGATATTTTATTATTGTACCTGTTTCTTATCAGCTAATTCTACAAAAAGTTGAAAATGCCTGCTAACTGTTCGAATTGCTCGAATTGCCCAAGCAGTTTGCCCCCTCAATTTAGACGACCGTCCTCGTGGGCACTCCTTAAAACTGAAGAAAGAGCCATTTTGAACTCGTTATAGGCAAAACTTTTTAAGTAACAGAATTTTCGATATTTGGAATGGTCTTCCTCAGCAAATAATTAGCTCGGAAAATGTTAATAGTTCCAAAAATCGAATAGACTCCTATATTGTAATGTTTTTCTTATTTATTTAAACAGTTTTTACCGTGGGATAAAATTATACTCTCACTATGGATAATTACTATTGATTTATTAAAGAAACACTTACACACTATAATAAACTTAATTTATATACACACTACTTAATGTCTATTAATTTATCTACACTCGGTATAATAATTGTCCTAATTTATCTTCAACACTCTTTATATTCACTTTCTGTTCACTCACTGTATACTGAAACTGTTTACCGATTCACTGTATACTGAACAACTCCCCGACTCACTCGAAAACCCGCTTATATATAATCCCTCGAATCTCTAGAGCTTTCTTGAATTCACCGCCTTCTACGCTGTTCGAGAACAGTCTCGAACATTACCTGCTGGAGAACCTTTCTAGAAAGGTCGCATTCATAGTTTGCGACAGGACCGGCTTCTGAATGGGTGAGTTCGTAACAATATTTTCGATCTGTAGTTTTTTAGGCTTAGTGTAGTGTCAGTTATTGCTTTATTTATATTCTGTGAATTATTATGGGCAAAATAGGACTTGATCCTTTGCCCTTATCATGTTTTAATAATAATAATAATAATAATAATAATATTGCACAGGACTTCAGAATCCTAGAGCACAGCACCTAGAAGATTACTGGATAGAAGAGGAACATTTACCTAAGTTGAAGCCTGCAGACATCCTAGAATTCCTTCGGGAAATAGTACTAAAGGAACTGAGACTGAGACAAAATACATACATTGGTCCTGGCTGTAATCGAACTCACAGTCAAAACATCCATAATCTGTAAAACTGAAAAGTAACAACACGATTTTGTCTCTACAAATTACAGATCTCCCTCTATATGAGAGAATAAATACTAAATAGATCTCTCATCTTATTTGATTCCTCCATTCCTCCAACTTTTCCACTGAACCTTAATCCCATTCCTCCCTGGCTAACGAAGCTCCCGTACTGCGATACTTCCTTATCAAATTTCAGCAAATACGAAACAAATCAAGCATTGATAAGAACAGCATTCCAAGAAAAAGTGTCCAGATTAAGTCAATACTTACAAATCTTCACAGACTCCTCGAAAATGGAAAAGGGAAGAGGAGTAGGAATTTGAATTATTGCTCCCAGTGCCGTCATTAAAATTAGGCTACCAGAAATGGCAAGTGTATACTCTGGAGAACTGTACGCAATATTTCAAGCCCTTATATATGCAAAAAACCACGACCCAAGTCATTTTTTGATCATTACGGACTCTCTAAGCTCTGTTAAAAGCATTCACCAAATGTACTCCTCGAATCCCTTAGTTCAAATTATCAGAAGAGAGCTGTTCAATCTCCAAGAAGCTCATGAAGATATTCGTTTTTTATGGGTTCTGTCACACATAGGGATAGTCGGAAACGAAAAGGCAGATCTCTAGGCCAAAAATGCAACTGAAGATCCAAATTGCACTTTAGTGTCAAGAACTACTGTGACAGACTGTAAAAACTTTTTTCAAACAGTTAGTCATCAAGTACTGGCAAAACTGCTGGTCTCGAGCTCAATCCAAACTGAGGAGAGTTAAGAAAAGTGTAGCTGTCTGGAAATTCCTACCAGCCAAAAGGAGAGATCAAATAATATTAATTAACTCGACTTAGAATTGACACACTCGCTTCTCCCACGGCCACTTGATGTCTCATTCTGCGGCACCCATATGTGAAACATGTCAAGCTCCAGTGTCGGTAGTGCATGTGCTAGTGGAGTGTACCCGTTTTGCTCATCAAAGAACGCTGTACAATATACCAAATAAAATCACAGACATTATCGGTGAAAACTGTGACGTTGAAAAATTGTTACTTTTCCTGAAAGCGGTTAACTTACTGTATAAAATTTTAAAATCCTATTATGTATATCAATGTATATGAATTTTATGTTAATTTATTGTTGGACGCTAATAACCCTAGGGATTGATGCGCAAAAAATCTCAAAATAAAAATAAAAAATTATAGATAATGAAATTTTATATTTAGGAGTTGAATAACCAGAAAAATCTAAATTTCTTGGATGGTTTTTCAGTTAAAACTTGAATAAACGCAGTTAAAGTCATTGAAAGATCACAAACGAATGAAAAGGAGTAGATACTAATAAGCTGATTGGCTGTAGTGTAAGGAATTCCTTTGAAGAAAGAGAATTCCTTTATTTCCTTTAACTAACAGTCCTTAATAAAAAGGAAAGGCGGCTGAACTCCAAATAATGTTTAGTCTTTGCTGTTAACGGTGAAACAAAAAACTTTTCAATACATAGACGTACGTATTTGATTTAAATACTTCAACCTACATAGTCTAGTTTACTACCGTTCTTATACAGGGTGGTCCTTAAATAATTGTACATAGAAATACAGTACATTCTTCACTTCAAAATATTTCGATTTAAATCAACTAGCCTCAATAAATGTTGATATTAAGAGAGATACAGGGTGTTATACATATTATGTATGGTATTTTTAATATTTAAAAATAATAAATATCGTACATACAACTACATTTTTCGAACGTAATTTCATTGAATAATAATCATGTACCTAGTTAATCACTAAAATGTGATTATCTCAAAAACCGTTGAGATTTGGGGTTACTAACAAGTATACCTTTTATTTGTTGTATTGATGTGGCTTCAATTATTGCTTACAAAAGTAGCGCTAATGTGAAAGGCAAAAAAGTTTTGCGTTCATTTATGCCGCATACGTGGCCTGTGTGGCGCCCTCTACAAAATACATCGAAATAGGTACAAAATTATGATTTCTTATATCAAAAAACCCCCACCCTCAAATTTTTGTGCATATACATCAAAAAGCGTTAAAATTATTGTAAAAAACGAAAATTAAAATTTCATGTTCAACACCCTGTATCTCTCTTAATATCAAAATTTTATTAAGGCTAGTTGGTTCAAAGCGCAATATTTTGAAGTGAAGATTTTACTGTACAATTACTTACGGACCACCCTGTATAAACTAGGAGCCTCAATTTTACATCTCCTCCTAAAAACGGCATATCTATATTATACCTCCTGCTCTAATGTGTTTCGCTAGAAGCTGAACGAGCTCTGCGACGATGGTTACCCATCCAATTACTAACCGAGCTCGACACAGCTTCACAAGCGTTCCACTACAGTGCTGGATCCAGCAACCAGCAAAAAACTCGATCATAGATATTTACGTAGCCCACGTATAGAGATGTCAAATTTCTCAACGAATTAAACAAAGACAACAGCTTGTGTAGTGTGATTTACATGTCGAATATTTTGACCCTTTCGGCAACTTTTAGGTTTAGTGTTAAGAATTTAAGTTTCTGACTCCCTTTTAGGGAAGTTAATTAAAAGTATCATGTAACTGTATTAGGAGACGAAGGTGTCACGAAGGTCATCCATAAAGTAGAGGCTGTTTGAAAGTTTTCTAATCAAGGCTAAGTTTCAGTTGGGTCGATTTTTGGTCTTTATTCCAACCAAAAGTAAATAATTAAATTGATGCAGTGCAGGGGGGTGCCTCATAATATTCAATTATATTTTTTTCCAAATTATTTTTATTTAAATTTGGTCATAAAAAACATTGTACTCAACCCCTAAAGCCTCGGCAGATAACAATATTATCCTGAGGTGGGTTAAAGGGCACGACAGGAGTAAAGGAAATCGCATTACTGATTCTTTAGCCAGGGAAGCGGCTGGACTAAAAATTTTAGGACCCAGAGATGCCTTAACGACTTCACCCATGATCAATCCCTTAAGAAATGGGATGGAATAAAAGGATGCAGTCTTGCCAGAATCACCCTTGGCAACCCTGGGAAGCTGGCGTCGAAGAAATATTTGGCGATGACTAGGAAAAAACAACGTTTAACAGTAGGATTTCTGACTGGCCACTGTAAACTAAGGAAACACCTCCATACTAGAGGCGACAGGGCGAAAAATTAAAGATGTTTTTTGTATCTACGGCTACTTCTGAAGTTATGGGTAATGCCTTTTTCCGGGAGTAAGCTGGTATCACAAGAGGTGGGGGTTTAGTGGATGTGAGCCCAACACAACACGGTACTCGGCAGCATTGCACATCCCAGCTGCTGGGGCAGGCTGGTAGAGCTTCCATTTTTCCTCTGGGAAAAAAAGAATATGAAGTAGAGGGTGAGATGATACTGATTATAAATTTTTATGCAAATTGATGGAAGGCGAAATAACTTTTTCTTATTAAGCACTAATAAGGGTTGATTTTTAAGGGCTGGAACAAGGAAACACATCCATACTATGGGGCTAGTGGACACACCTCTATGCAGGACAGGATGGACGATGACATAGGAGGACAACTCCTCTGGAGGATGTACAATGGGTCACATGTGGCTTGAGTGCTGTGAGCCGACACACTCACCCTCCCAACTCTACAAATACAGATACAGAACTTTTTGGAATTCGTACTAAATACAGCACTCCCTCTCAAACATGTTAGCGAGTGTTCCAAATTTAAATTTAATTTTTTATATCTTAAAGGGTGAGTATTGAACCAATAAATCGTGATTAACGGACAGATAATTGAGATTAAAGTAAAGTGTGAAACATTTTTGAGTTTAGCTTTTCAATTCCTTTCCAACGAAGCATCGACCACCCCTCTGAGCAAGTTATCAACAAGAGTGATAGTTTCATCAGGAGGTATACTAGGGAATAGATTTTTGTTAATTAAATAAGTTAGTGGGAAATATTTAAAATGTAAGTGATGTGTATTTCTATAAAAACGAGTATGACTAAGCACATATCAACTCGATAACAGAAAGAAATAAAGGTATTAGATATTTTTAAGCGGGCATTCTAATTGAGTCACGGCGAGAGTTATGTTGTGAAGTAATAAATAGTGTGTTTTGAAGAATATTGTGATTATTTCCACACCTTTTGTAAAACAACATAAAAAAGTGTAGATAGAAAAAAAAACCTCATTTCCCAAGTCCTACCTCTGTTCACCTCGTTCCAAATTAATCGGGTCCTTGGTTATTCCCATCACATCCTCCAATTACAGACCGACTGGAGTTACAAGAGGGATCGAAGGTCTGATAAATAGTAAACATTACAGATTTGTTGTTTATTTTCATATCTCTTGTCTTCGACCAGTCCGAAAATCGAAAGTTGGTCCTGGGAAGCTTAATGGTCCTTAAGGGATCGCTATTTTGATTGTTTTTTCGGCATAGGTGCACATGACGTTGAATTTCTTTAAATCTTTGAACTTCGGTCACATTCACACGTTTTTATTATCGAAAATTCAAAGAAAAACAAAATTTTACCACCGAAAATCTTCAAACTATACCGTAAGTCAACATATGACAGCAGTTGCGATATTTTCAAAAATAAATCTTAATTTTGGTAAAATTAGAATAAATATATGCGACAAGGATTTGCTGGTATGGGAGATATAAAAGATACCATTCCGCCCGGTGGAGTTATGTCCGTGAATGGACATTCCGTGTGGGAATGCCCGGGACGATCCAGATAGATGACATTAATTAGATTCAGTTGTCAAAATTGTGTATTCCAAATTACAACATAGTTGAACCAGTTAAATTTTAATTATTAACAATTGAAGTATAGTACATTCAATAGCCTTCTGGGTGTGCGTCATCGTTTGTGACGTATATTCGAGTTTTATTTTGACATATGGCTAACCTTAAATTTGATAAATAAAATCATCAAGATCGTATTCAGTCAAATTCAAAAAGGCTATATGAAATTAATAATGGGGTACAAGCATAAATTTTGCTATTGTTGGGAATTGACGCTTTATCAGGTCTCCTAACACCTTGCATGCCTATTTTTTCAAAAAAATATAAACTTAACTTTTGAAACGACTTTAAAAATCATAAAATTTGAAAGTCCGCCAAAACGCGCTTTACGTCATAAAGATGGCTGTCCCATGCAGTGACGTCATTTGTTTACGTTCTTATTCGTGTATCACGCTTTGAGTTCTTGTGACCTAATTTGTTTCTGAACGCTTTAAAAATGGATAAAGCCGAAAAAAAAAACTTTGTATTCCAAGTATTGCATTATTCCAGTGTGTAAATCAACTTCTATTAAAACTCCAGACAAAATATTTGTTACTTTACCTGGTGGCGCAAGCAGAAATACACTTAAGAGAAGGGCATTACTTTTGTTTGTGAAGACCATTTTAATGTAAGTACCTACTTCTATGCTGGTAATTTTTATTCTTAAATATTTTGAGGTTATGTACCTATATGTCTAGGAATCAACCATAAAAACATCATTTTCTCACGACCACACATCGAAATATGGTTGGTATATATTATATAAATAAAACAGTTTAAATCGTACTTACGATAACGCTTTAACTGCTCTTATTTCCTCTGCATTAAAGCAGCTGTTTGACTTCATAAATTCAAGCAGCATAAATGAGTCTACTTTGGGCAAGTTATCAGTTTGTGCTTTTACAAAACCTTCGCTAGCCATATCTTTACTCACAAAATATGAAAGAATCGTCACTGAACACTGAACTGGTAAATAAAATATATTCTTCCAAAAGTTTTAAAATATCCTCGGAAATATCGAATATTTATGACCACTTTCCACTTTACGTTGACTTTTAGAAATAAAAAAAAAGCACACACAAACACGTAATGGTCTCAAACAAACATATAATAGATATTTACGTAATTAGTTATGAAAAGAGCGATATTGTTCAAACAAGCGTAATATTTGCCAAAACGAGCGCTAGCGAGTTCTGCAAATTACGAGTGTTGAACAATGTCGCTCTCTTCATAACGTGTTTACGTACAACGTTTTATCTTATACCGCGCTTTCGTAATATTCAATAAAATCTTCAATTACAATGATAATATTGAAGTGGAATCAAATGGTGTTAGAAGTATTGTTACTATGATGTATTCACCCAGAAAATTGACTTACTTTAAATAACTGTGTCCTGAATAATGTTTTCAATGTTTATAAATCTCAAAATACTATTGAATTAAAATAATGGGTTAATTGTACAGTTTAAATAATGAAATAATTGTCAGTTTTGACAGTACCCACCTTATTAATAAATTATTCTTTGAAACTCATGTGGTATCTCTATGTTGGAACATAAACAGTTACGTAAAGTTTTTACATAACTACTTTTCATAACTGATATATGAAGGTTATGAAAAATGTGACGTTACCTAACGTCAAGGAGTGACGTAAAGTGTCACATTTGATAGCGGAATTAGATAAATGATATTTTTACGTCGATGAAGCAATTAATAGTTGATTAAAATACAATATAAACAATCAACTACACATAACCTAATACAATACCGGCCATATTGACATAAGTAAACACAAGAGATATGACATCACACGTATCATCGGTAGCGTTCGGAAATCCTCGGGTTGTGGTCGGAAAGTGCATTGAAATTTGAATTTTATTTTAAAATTTGGGAGTAATTTCCAATTAAAACTGGTTTATTTCCTATTATTAGTAATTTTTGATATCATATTTACTATTATAAATTAATATCAAAGCAAAATATGAAATATGCGTGTAGGTACTTTATTACCAGCTTCTTTTTCTAAATGAAAATAATTGAGAACTTTCTAAATGCTGCTGTCTTTCCGTGTATCTGTACAGACCTGACGAAAGCTGTCAGTGAGACAGAAAAAGACGTGAGACACATTGCCGCTACGAAAAATACGTCTGTATCCTATTTTGAATGCTGTAATTTCTCGCGATTAATAGGTCGTGCTTGCACGTAATCTAAACATCAACTAAACAAATGTTTTAAGTCAAAGATTAAGGTTAATAATACATTTAAACGGTTCATTATTGTGATATTTTGATCAGAATTAATCATAGACCTGCCTTTTTTTCATTTCTTCCAAAGTAATGTGTTAAAAGGACATTAACAATCGATGACGCACACCAAACGGGATTGGTAAATTGCGGACAGCGGTCAGTTTGTAGCCAGGTATACCCAAAATGTTTCTTTTTCATAGGTAAATTGCGCACAAGTGACCCTATAGAGGGTCTAGGTAAATGGCATACAACTTTCTACCGATTCCACGAATTTTAAAAGTTACCAGAGATTCAAAGGATTATCCCCTAATGACTTTACGATAACAATTTGATGCGTAGGTACATAGATCAGTTTAGTTTTTGCATTTACACTTCGATCAACCGGGTTTTTCTTTGTTTTTTTTTAGTTTTCTATTTCTTATTTTCTGATATTTTTATGGACTAAGGATACAATTTGACCGCTGTGCGCAATTTACCTATACAGAGACTTAATGAATCCTCTGGCTGCAACTACCTGACGAACCCTTCCCAAATTTGGGAAACTTCTTGACCACTGTGCGCAATTTACCTATTCCCACACCAAAAAGATGTTTATATGAACTCCATGCACGTGTAGGTAGTTTCAATATTTTCAAAAAATGATTTCGGTTCGTTACAAAATGCATCAGGGATTATTTTTAGACTGCAGTACGTTGTTGATTTAATCTCCTTAAAGATATTTGCATATTTCAATTTTCGTGATAAGATAGGTTACCTCCGTAAATGGTATTTATCGATTTCGGCTTCTAGCTATTTGAAATTGAAGTCTAAAGTAATCTTATAGCGGAATTTCCTAATACATTTCCTATCTATTAAGACTCATAATACCACCAGAGGTTTGTATTTTGTCGGATAAATTAGGGTTGTTTAATGAGCAACTATTAGACGAGAAAATCTGTCAACTAATACTATATGCGACACTGAAGATGGAGCCACATAACTAGAGGAAACTTCTAAATGTGATATAATTTCTATTGAAGTTTATTTTCTTCATATAATATGGCCACTGAAAATACTCCACATTTTTTGCAGCATTTTATAGTTTGGCAAGTTTATCTGAAGCTACGGGGCGTCGGTAAGAGGCGAGGAAATATGGCGCATATCTGTCATAAACGTACAAATGGCGTACGGTACCTATTTTACGAAGTAAAATTGAAAATACAAAGGTCACTGACAATACCAACGACACTGGATAAATCAATATCAGTCAAATTGACGAAGAGAGAGGGAAGAACACACGCAAGCGCTTGCCAATAAGAAGTCAGCTTTCGAAAAAAATCACCAATGATGTAATTCGGAGGGTGTGGTGATTATGGTTTTCGTACCACGCTGCCAGAGGTTGAAGAAACCCATAGCAAATTTGGAAAAGTGCTCATCTTTTAATATTCATAAATTGAAAAAATAATGTTAATAGAAAAATCCAAGGAAACAAGCACATTAAATATTTAATGTTTAATCATATTGTTAATATTGTTAATAATAAAAAGTCCCTTTTCTAATTATCATCACTACATACTTAGCACTTTAGCTTTTCCATAGTTAAACATGGCAATATCGAATGTTTTCGACTGCAGCATTGTAGCATTGTAGCATTATTTTGGGGATTGTTTTGCATCATAACCTGTGATGAATTTAAGTTAGAAACTGAGGATTCCTTTTCTTTATTCTTATTTTCTCGAAGGTTCTCTATTAATTGGAAATGGTGTTCTTCATTTAATTGTAAACATGGTTTCAAAGAATGGGCAGAAGGATGCCCTGTAAGCTTAATTACTTCTTGTTCACCAACCCCTTCTTTTGCTAATGCAGATATTGCAGAAGCTCTATGTGAATGATTGGTTATTTTTATTTTTTTTGTGTCTATACCAATTGATTCTGCCGATATTTTCGTCCACTTTGAAATTGTATTAATTCCCAATGGTGAATTTTTGTACCATATTCCTTTCTCCCAATTTGGATGTACTGTTAAAAATAATCTTGTTGTTGTTAGATAAGGATTGGATTCTCTTTTTTCAATAATTTTCAAAAATAAACGAACGGGACACAAATTGTTGTTAGCATTATTTCTTACCAGCCACTTACTGCCAGATAAAGCTTTTGATCCTCCTTGTGTCGTTTTGGATGATTGGTTTATATTCTACCCTGCCAGTAAAATTACCTTTATTACCATATTCTTTTTTAAAGTAATTAATATCACAATTAGCAGCTTCATTTCCACGCCATGCTAATTCGAACGAACATAAATAAAAAAACTTTTTTTGTAACCCATCAGGATTATCTTCAGAATAGCTTTCTACCATTTCCATTAATTCTTCTTTGGTAAACGCGTTAGAACTTCTTTTTCTGGTTTCAGGTTCAGCCTGAAGCTTTTTACGTTTTGTATCCATGACCAATCTAGCAAATTTATAGGTAATATCTTTGAATAGATCAATTTTGATGTTAAATTCTAGAAAATATTTTTCCTGAACCATTTGAGCAGTTGTATTCCAAAGTGATTTCACACTAGCTTCAGTATAACCAGTTCCAACTCTTTTTTTCATGTTAAAACCATAATCTTCAAGAATTTTTGCTATAACTTGTTCAGAAGTATCCTTTTCTAACGTATAATTACGTGCGTCCAGAAACATTCTAAACTATTCCCACGCAGATTTTTTTTGTTTAAATTGTATTTCGCGGTATACTTTGCTTAATTGTACTCTCTATTTCATTTATTGAATTATTTCCAAATCTTGTATTATTCATGTTAATAATACTTATTTAAATTTTTGAAACAGTTTTAATAATTTTTAGACAGTTAAATAAATAAATAAACAACTTAGTTTCCTTAGAAACCACTAACAAAGATTTTATATTGAATTTTATCACAGAGTGATAGAATTTCATACACATAGATTTGATATATTAAACGTCAAAAAATTGCCGCGACAAAACAAAAAATTGCCAATTCAACACCTTCAAATTTAGTCAGTTATAAATTCACTCTAGTGAAATAGTCAATCGAAAGTAGAAAAATGCACATCAATTTTGTGAAATTTCCGCGTACATTTGTTTGTATAAGTCAATCAAAGAATGTAATGATATTTTTAACGTTCCGTGCCACTGTAAATACAATTATTGCCAACTTCAGCTAACAAAAAGAAAATAAAATTACCAACGATTAATCATTGTAAATCCCGAACATTTGTTACAATTTGTTTTGGAATTTTAGTAGTCTAGTCAGAAGAGGGAAGTCATCAAAATCCTTCTTGAAAGCTGGAACATAATGGAGTTTCCTTCGATCCAAGAGGAAGGAAACTTTTCTGACCACGTTCAGAATACACAAAAAAAAATTCGAGGCAAAAATGAAAGAGTACAGTTATATTAATCATTATAAAAAAAGGGTTGAAATAATTATTATTTTTACAGTGTATATCATTGCCCCAAGATATAATTTCATTCGGGGTCTGGAAAATCAATAATTAACGAGGTCTAGGCATTCCACTGGACTGATTTACAATGTTACTAAAACCACAAACCACACAATACGTGGGTAGACGTTCTAAAATGATGTACGATTACTTTCCAACAATGTTTCCAATACTGACTAACAGAAAATAGATTTATCTTTAGTATTATTTCATCAAATATGATATTTAGACATTTTTTCAGAAAGGGGAAGGGAAAATTCTTCATATAACAACAAATTAGACGTTTTTTATCAAGAGGGATTTTATTTTTCTTGTTCTTCAACTTATTTTGGAAGTGTCAGCCTTAGGTACGAGCTCTAACTACGGTGTTCTCACAATAATGGGTCTTAGTCTGCTCCTTACTAAGGTACAGGATGTTAAAGCGAAAAAAATAAAATAGATTTTTGTTAATAGATCAGCTACTGTTTTACATAATGACTTGAAAATTGGGTATGAACTAGTTTTTGTAAGGGTAAACAAGAATGTGTGAGAGGATTTGAGTTAACTCGTAGATGTCGCCACATGCACCATATGATTTCGATGAAATCTGCTACAAATTTTTTATCGCTCATTATTTTACAACTTACTTATTTAATTTGGATAGCCCCATCATTTCTGTAGAAAAAAGCTATACTTCTTTGATCTTCAAAATATTAACGATTTTCGAGATATTTGAATTTTACTTATTCACTACACTACATTTCACGTTGATCGACGCAGCATTAATCTGTTAAGACACAAGCATGCCATGGAATGTTGACAGTTTATAACTACGTGTGTAGTAAAGCTTTGACGTTTAATGAAGAGCTTAAAACATTTTATTGTTAGGTAAACTGATTCATTCTTGTCCTAATAAAAATGCCGAGACATAATCACTTTTCAAACGAAGAAATGAGAGACATGTTATGCGTTTACGCACAAGAACGTTTTTCTGGGCAAGAAGCATCCAGAAAATATCGTGAAATGTATCCTTACAGAAGGCAGCCAAACCGGAAGATATTTCAAAATATTTATAATCGATTGGGTGAAGCAGGTTCATTTCGTCCAAAATATCATACAGGGCGTCCCAAAATTATCACTCCGCAGCAAGAAGATGAAATTTTGGTAAGAATTGCTCAAAATTCTGAAATAAGCACTCGTCGATTGTCTACAGATATTGGAATAAGCCAACCGTCCGTGGTTAGAATTTTGCACAAGGAAAATGTATATCCGCAAGCGCAAGTGGCGACATCTACGAGTTAACTCAAATCCTCTCACACATTCTTGTTTACCCTTACAAAAACTAGTTCATACCCAATTTTCAAGTCGTTATGTAGAAAAGTAGCTGATGTATTAACAAAAATCTATTTTATTTTTTCGCTTTTACATCCTGTACCTGTCAGCTGTGAGCCTACACTCACCCTCCCTACTCTACAGATACAGATACAGATACAGATACAGATACTCCCAGTATATTTTAAACAATCCCTAATAGTTTAATGATGAACTGTTTCATACATTTATTCGTACTAGATAAACTACAAAACTGGAAGTAGCATTTCAATCTTTTTCTAAGTCTACCCAACGCTTAATAAAACTCTTGCATATAAGAATAATGGTCTTGGGAAGACAAGGGAAATTCATGTTTCTGCTGTTCCCACGGGAAACGCAGAGAAGAATCGTCGAATGTAGAGAGTTATTTTTGAACCGATTTAACTACGAGATGTTAATGTCCTTTTAACACATTACGTAGAAAGAAATGGAAAAAAGGCAGGTCTGTGATTAATCCTCATCAAAATATCACAATAATGAACCGTTTAAATGTATTACAAGCGTTAACCCTAATCTTTGACTTGAAAAATTTGATTAGTTGATGTTTAGATTACAACAAGCGCAACCTATCAATCGGGAGAAATTACACCATTCAAAATAGGATGCAGAAGTACCTTACGTAGCGGAAATGTGTCTTACACAAATAGTAATCTGTACCACCAGCGGGAGGTGAGTGAGTTTAACTGCAGTTTGAATGACCAAGGCATATCAACGAATGGCTTTGTGGATGACATACTGATTTTCAACAATGAAAACCGGATTATGTCATCATATAATAGTATATTAAGTACCGAGTGTCAAAAACGTGACCAAGATGCTTATGAGAGAAGGCCAGTGGACTTGCGTTTCTCCTCTATTAATAATAATAATAGCATGAATTAGAAAACAACTTATTTGGGAGAGCAGTTGAATTTCATCTGCTGTAATTTCCCACAGGGCGTTTTAAATAAAAAGTAACAAAATGATGTGTCGAAAAAAGGGAAACATCGAGCTTTGAGATCTATTATATATATTTTTTTTTCGTAATAATTGCAGCAAGTTTGCGTAAAATTATAAAAGGCGAATTTCTGCTCTAATTAAACCGTGCCATACAGTATACTCTTCCAACGCCTGCCTGATTATTCACAGTATTTCAACACCCCTCAACCGTGCATAAAAATCTCGTCGAATTTTTCACTCAACGTCCCAGCTTCAAAAACATTTTTATTAACACCCAACTAGACTCGTGTATCCGCTTAACAATATATAGTGGCCTTTTCACACGTCACGGTCGAAAGCTTCGAACAAAAGGGCAATCGAGTCCTTTGATCACACGCGTTTCTAAGACCGAGAAATTACCACCGAATAAGGCTGAGTTCGCACACGCAAATCGCATACGGTCAGCTGCACACTCGATTGGTAGCAACAGAAAAAAACATACTCGAGAACGGTATTTCCAAGTGTATGAGTGGATTTTTCGCGGTTGATATATCAAAGATTCGAGGACTAGCTATACTGAAAGCTGTTCGCTTAAGAGAACTTCAAAGTTTTGGTTAATTACATTAGATTATCTTCGATACATAGGACATTGGATTTAGTTATTGGTCAAAGGTAGTGTTAATACGCTAGAGGAACGCATGACAGATGATTATCATTATATAACAGAGGTGTACTTAGTACTTTAAACTCCCGTAAACTACTTCCTAAATGGAGAGCTGAAAAAAAAGCAGATCCACTGACAGCTGACAGCCAGACTGGTAAACAACTGTAAAGAATCCCTTAATAGGCCGACAAGAGACAACACAGTACCGGGACATGAGAGATTAGTTATTTGTTTTACTAGGCATAAAAGCACAAGATTTAATGCCGCGGCTGGTGTGTGAAACCAGCCAAGGCATTAAATCTGCTTTTCTGTCGTGTGAAACATATAATTTTTTCTTCAAATTTGTTCCAATTCCACGCAGAATCGACTTTTTCATATTTAAATTGCGTTTCATTATCAATATCCAAATAACTAAATCATTTTATCAAAGGTAACTGGGCCCTGCGTTACTATGTTTACCGCTGATGACGTTTGTTGAATATGTTTGTTTACTGTTTACTTTGTCATTGTCAATTTTGAAAATTTGTTATGCTAGAAATAGATTTATATTAATAGTGAGGATGAATTAATGCAATTAACACCACCTGAGATAAAAGACCAGGCGCGAGATGTGGAATTTAACCTTTTACCGGAAAAATCAAGAACTGTATATGAACTCACATACAGCAGATTCATGGAATATAGACAGAGGAAAAATATAGGATCTTTCTCTGAAAATGTGCTGATTGTCTATTTTTCCGATCTTTCAAAGA
>CAJUYI010004915.1:0-17056 GCA_910591695.1 Galerucella pusilla
ATACTTTTTATTATTTACAACTTTAAATTTCAATTTTTTCTCCTGAATCAATTTTTCAAGGATAACATTTTGAATTTCGTACCTATCGGAAAAAAGGATAACATGAAGATTTATAAGAGTCTGAGAGTTTGCTTGATGCGCTACAGAAAACTTAAATGGTGAGTAGGTATATTTCGAATACAGCGGGATTTTGTTAAATATTCATTTGTTTATGATATTGGAATTCGTTTTTGCACAAAAAGTCAGGCTTATGAAAGAGAAATTGGTCACCACGTAGCTTTAGCTGTCTCGATTATTCTGTCACCTATCACCGTCTTCCACAGTCTTCAGTAATCATGCTCTAACCTTCCAAGATAGGAATTGGTTGGATGTTAATCCCAATATTTGAATAAATTTCAAATTTTTCATAAAATTTTGAATTTTTAAAATTTTTTTTGATTTTCGATAGAATTATTAATTTTTGAAAAAAATTTCAAATTCGAAAAAAATTTGAATTTTCGAAAAAAATTTGAATTTTTACCATAAGTGTATTCGATCAGTGTTAGAGTTTTTTCTATTCCTTTTAACAGCTTGCACCTCATAACAACCTTGTTGCCTGAATAAAAATGTTATCCAATTTTCAATGAAAATGTCACCTTGGCATAATCCTAATTATTGCTTCCAGCTCTTGTCAGCAAATTTTATCACCAACCAGAAATTACGCGATATGGTTATTTTTCGCAGGATATCCCTCTTTAACCGCAGAATTATTCTTCATCATAGCAGTAAGTAGCACAGCATAAATCCTGTTATTGACCATAGCAGTAGTTATTAGTACCGATATAATAAGTAGGACGTTTTATTGATTTATTATTACAGTATTGAGTCCTTGACACCTCAAACTTTTTCTCTTCATTGTGCCGCTCAAGTGCAGTGACTAGTAATCCTTATCAACCTTGACAGTCTCTCCACCAATTTATTTTTGGAGGAATCTACCATAAGACGGCCCAGTCCAGGAGTTCATAGCTCCAATAAGTAATTACTTCGCATTTGAAGATATTGTGTGAGGGTGAGGCTCTGTTTCATGCACAACCAATTCCGTGGGCTAGTGACTTCGGCGGTTTTTTTGACCAGGAAGGAAATAGATTTGATTGAGTGGCTAATCGGCCTGTTCCACTGCGACCTTTTCTGATCTACTGTGGTCCTATGTATCTAGATTACTCTTTTTAGGAAGCTAATCAGCCCGGGACTGAATTTTTCATTTCTCATTGGTAGCTTCTCATCGCCTAGTACAAGGAGCCACACATTAGCCAGGCAGTCGCACTGGCATAATATGATATACTCTGCAGTCTCCTCTTCCAGGTGACAGGATCTGAACATGTATACGTGCCTGTAAAGCTTACCGTGCCCTCCTATTTGCCTATTCAGTCCGCCGTGAAATTGCGGATGTGCTTTAATGAACTGTTCAGCCCGTCCCTGTCCAGACCCACCATTCTAGAGATTTTTGTACCACCCACTTCCTTATGACCATACTTATCGTTAACTTTTAAACGCGCAGAAGGGTTCTGGCCCAGTTAATGACATTGGTCTCCAAGTGCGGCACCTATTCAACACCATATTAGCCTAGAATATAACTCTATGGACTCAAGTGCATTCAGTGCAGCTTGGCTGTCGGTAGACATGACAACTGAACGGTATGTCCTTTCTTGCCTTTTAATTTCCTCAACGCAGTGGTGAATCGCTAGGGAAGTTGGTACGTCCTTAGACAGACTGTATTAACCCTACAATTTCAGCTCGTACACCCACTGCTTTCCTAGACCCGTCCATAAACCAAGTAGCCTAATCCCATAAAGGTACACCTTTTTTACAGTCTTCCCCACCTGGTATAGTCTTATTATTAAAGGTACATCTCGTGGCCGTTGCGTCAATGGGTTGTCCCATCAAGACATCCGCTTTTAGCTCAATAAGCTGACGATAGTCAGCACCTTGCCTTTAGATGGTGTATTGACTTTGCAGTAGTATGTTCGTTACAAATCCTAGCATAAAAATGAGTAGTGGAGGCAGATTCAGCAAGACTTTCATCGTACTTATGGAAGCGGTTTTCATGGCTCATGTGATACACAGTCAAGCAATGCTTGACCAGGAGTTTAGGTTAGGTTAGGTTAGGTTTGTGGAGAGTGGATCTATAAGGCCTTCCACTGCGACTCGCAAGAGTCTACTGTGGCTCACACCCATTCAGATTTCACCAAACAAATTCAGCTTCTTAACAAAGCCGATTATTTTATTTGGTGAATGATATTTCAGGTCCGAGGGCGAGAGAGAGACCCTGCCAAACATCAGATACCTGATTCGAGCCGCGGCGGGGCAGGCACAAATTATATGCTCTGCTGTCTCATCATCTTCCAAACAAAGACGGCAAGTCGGATCTTCCAACAGTCCAAGTTTTAGCATATGATGATTCAGATGACAGTGGCCTGTTAAAAGGCCTGTTAGACAACGTAGGTCATGCCTGCTATGGTCCAACATTTGTTTGGAGACATGCTTCGAAGGATGTATAAAAGCCTTTGAATGAACCAATCCTGGTAAATTATGCCAGAAGTCTAAAGCTCTTCTTGCTGTCCAGGTATTTAGTGATTGTTTGGCAAAACTTATTGCGATGCCAATTGTAGGTTCTGGTCCGATAGAAACACGTGCGGCACCCTCCCTTGCAAGAAAGTCTGCCTTCTCGTTTCCTCCCATGCCAGAATGGCCAGGGATCCAGACCAGCATTACTTTATTGATTTTCAATTGTTCTATGTATGAGATTGGCTTGCTCCACTCTCTCCACACATGAAACAATGGCGTAAATTTCCGCCTGAAATACGGTTGCATAGGATCCTAGAGAGGTTGAAATTTCTGTCCTAGGTCTGCGCCCTTATACACCTGCACCAGAGCCTCAGGGTGTTTTTGAGCCGTCTGTGTACCAACAGCTGTCTGCTCTTAATAGTTCATCCTTACGAAGGACCCATTCATCTCTATTTGGAATTAGGACGGTATAAGGCAGGTCGTAGTTTACTGTTGGAGGCATTATGTCAGAGGTCATTCCCAGATTACTGTGACTTTCACTGTCCGCTAGTATTCTGCTTCGTTTTGCATAAGCCTGATTTGTGCACTTAAAAATATGTACAATTCTGTATGCTGTCCATCTAGCCTCTCTTTCCAAAAATATATGGAGAGGAGGTAGGTCCAGAAGGATTTCCATGGCTGCTGACGGTGTGGAGCTGATAGCACCAGTGATTGCCAGACCAGCCTGTCTCTGTAAACCAGAGAGCTTTGCTTGGGCCGTTTGCTGAAAAGCTTTTGGCCACCAGGCAATATCCCCATATGTGATCATTGGTCTAACGATCATCACATATATCCAATAGATTTGTTTGGGTCCCAAGCTCCAAGATTTTCCACGGATCCTGCGACATGTCCACAAAGTAAGTCTGGCCTTATGGATAACTTTTTCCAAGTGAGCGTTCCAAGTAAGTTTCTTATCTAGGATAATCCCCAAATATTTTAATTCCGCTGCAAATGGAATAACCTCACCATTGTAGGAAAGTGGTGGAAGATCCTCCAACTTCCTTTTTCTAGTGAAGGGAACTATTACAGTTTTGCCAGGGTTAACAGACATCTGTTCCCTCTGACACCAACTGTGGACATCGTCCAACGTCTTTTGGGGGATATTATATGCTACCCTTCCTGACTTGGTCCTTGCCAAGATGACAAGGTCGTCTGCATACGCTTGCAGTTCTACCCCTTCTCTTTCGAGATCGCTAAGCAAGTTATCCATCAAGAGAGACCACAGTAGGGGAGATAGTACTCCGCCTTGTGGTCATCCCCTGGAAACCTTAAAGCTGATGGTCTCGTCCTGAAGAGATGTAGTGGCAGTCCTATTTGTGAGCAATGCATATATCCAACCAGTAATGGTTGGTTTGATGCCCTTTTCAGTCAAAGCTGAACCAATGGAGGTCGGTAGTGCATTGTTAAATGCTCCTCCAATGTCAAGAAATATGGCAACCGCAGTATCCTTGTTGTTAAGGGATTGTGTGATTTTCTCAACAAGGTTGTGTAACGCTAAATCTGTTGATTTACCAGTTTGATAAGCATATTGGTGGATGCTGAGGGGGGAATTATATGACCAGGACTTTAATTTGAATTAAGTTTGACCATGAATTAGTCGATGAACTGGAGACAATGGTTTGCTATATTCCAAATAATCCTACCTATATTTTCTGTAAGATGATGTAACAGCGTAGCATTTACTCACTACGTGCCCGCTGCTGCCCGAATAAAGTTTTCCATATTTGAGAGGGTTGATTTTAATAATTCACTTCAGACGATGCAAATGCTATTTGCGAAACCGGTGGCCTGGCCTGAGTATAACTTGAGAAAACGAAGTAATTATACAATGGAGGTCATAAGAATCCATATGTTGATTGGATAATTAGGTTGAGTTCAGAAATGATATCATTATACCAAAAGGTTTGGAAGAGCGGAGTATAATCATAAAATCAACAAAGAGGTGTGCACATTTTGAAAATAAAATTGAGGTGTGATTTTATACGGAGCAATGTAGTGTTCATTCAATATTTCATTTTATTCAATATTTAAATGAAATTGGGAGATTTATATTAACCTTACTTAAATAGATTTTATGTCAAAGTCTGAATAGTTGAGCTATTAATTTCATAGGGTTATCATTTTCAGGATGTAGTACACTCAAGTGTTTTCCGAATATACAGCGCTCTTCTAACTGGTGTAATATGCACTATAACCATATGCTTTTGTCTTCAAATGTTGGGCGATGAGGTAAGGCTGCTATTTAATAAATACCCCAATAAATAACCGGCCAAGTGCGATTGAGACTCCTAAACGAAGGGTTCCGTACCATCATCTATGGAAACATACAAGCATAGTGAACCAATATAATTTATTTTGCTGATCAATTTCACCTAAGTGATAAATATTCAAAGCTCCGCATAGTATATAGCATATTTAAAAATCACGATCTACCGTTTACAAGAAAGGCGCTTCAAGCAACTAGGCTCCGGAGTTGACGTATCAATAACAAACAGAAAGGCGCAAGTGAATATTTAAAACGTGAATTCTGAATATTTTTTCCAGTAATTGTTGTTATAGCGACTACGGAAATGCATCATCTGTGAAAATTCCACCTTTTTAACTATAAATGTACATGAGATACAGCCTGCTGACAGACAGACGGACAGCGGAGTCTTAGGGTTTGTTTTCTACCCTATTGGCACGGATCTGTCATAAGTGTTTCATATGATGGTCTATTTTCCATTCATCATCCATTTCAAGCAGATTTCAACATATTCCACTGATTTTCAGTCTATCGTACTTTATAACAACCTTTGGAAGTGCCCCTGGTATTATTGGGACTTGAAAAATCAAAAAACCCTATTAATTGCAATGTACATGACAGCTGATCCTGTAAAATTGGCATTCCACAAGATACTTATAATTGATTCAACTCTACTGCTACTGGTAAGTTATATTTTTTGAAAATTTCAAATATTCTGTTCATTTTCCCATTATTAGTGAAGTAAAGTTCATTATTGATTCGATTGATAATAGCGTCATGAAATATATGCAATAAGGGCAATATATCAATTGAAAAGGGATGTGTGGAGCACCTGTTCCAAGATACAGGGTGCTCCAAAAAAGCGTGCCGTATCAAAGTTAGGTTCCTTTAAATGGAACACCCTGTATTTTATCACATTTTTGAATTGTAGTATTAAAAATAATGTAAGTTCATTAACATTTTCCTATTCCTATCTAGTTCAGTTTCCAGGATAAATCAATTTTACATAATTTGTAGACCATCCGAAAAAATACAATAACTTCAAAATAAAAACGAATAACCACATTTGCTTTACACCATCTCACTAGAAGCTTTCAACATTCTGTTGCCAATATTTACTGGTAGGCTATCATATACAGGGTGTTTTTAAAATGACAGTATAACACTAACCATTTAATACATAAATTTCTGGCTTAATTTATATGGAACACCCTGTATCTGTTGGGTCTGTTAAACGTGGGAATCTATCACCTTTCAGTTGGTATTAGGGTTGCCTATATCTAACTCTGAGGGTTCTAGAGAAATTTTAAATTTGTTTTTCAATATTCAATTATTTGCTGACATCTAGTTACCTATGACATGTTACTCCGATGGAAAGTTTTTAAAAATTCAAAATTTGTTATTTTGACAGTAAGTGCTTTATTGTATGATTTATTTTTGATAAATTCAAGGTCTCTTAAATCAGAATTTTATTAAGGGTACTCAATAATTTACTTTGCAATAAGATTAGTAAAAAAACTTAACGCTAACTGGAAGAAAATTTCGTAAATTTTTACGTAACAAACTACCCGAACTTTTAGAAGACGTTCTACTAGCCACAGGACAAAAAATGTGGCTGCAGTTAGATGGTGCTCTGTTGATTACAGTATAATTGTCCGGCGTTACCTAAACAATATTTTTCCACAAAAATGGATTGGGCGAGGGGGTCCTTATCTTTGGCCGGCAAAGTTCCCATGCTTGACGCCATTATACTATTTTTTTGGGGTTACATAAAAAGTATTGTCTACAATACAGAGCCAACCACTCCTGAGAACATGAAGGATAGGATAAGGATAGCTTTTCAAACAGTAACACCATGAATGTTAAATAAAGTGAACAATAAATTTTTTTAAAAAAGGGTTCAAATTATTTTGAACACCTTCTTTGAATTTTTTGTACCTAGTTATTTTTTCATAATTTTAAAGCTTATTGTAGGTATCTGTATGCCCAAAAATAGTGTACTTACCCTTAATAAAATTCTGATTTAAGAGACTATTAATTCATCAATAATAAATCATACAACAAAGCACCAACTGTCAAAATAACAAATTTTAAATTTTTAAAAACTCTCCATCGGAGTATCATGTACCTATGACACCTATGACTAGATGTCAGCAAATAATTGAATATTAAAAAACAAATTTAAAATTTCTCGAGAATTATCAGGGCTAGATATAGGCAACCCTAATACCAACTGAAAGGTAATAAATTCCCACGTTTCACAGACCCAACAGATACAGGGTGTTCCATTTATATTAAGCCAGGAATTTATGTATTGAATGGTTAGTGTTATACTGTCGTATTAAAAACACCCTGTATATGTTATTGGAAACAGAATGTTCAAAGCTTCTAGTGAGTTGGTGTAAAGCAAATGTGGTAATTCGTTTTTTTTTGAAGTTATTGTATTTTCTCGGAGGGTCTACAAATTATGTAAAATCGATTTATCCTGGAAACTGAACTAGATAGGTATAGGGAAATGTTTTTGAACTTACATTATTTTTAATAGTACAGAAATGTGATAAAATACAGGGTGCTCCATTTAAAGGAACCTAACTTTGGTACGGCACGCTTTTTTGGAGCACCCTGTATATTCCAAAATATTTTTAAGTTATAGTTCTAAGTGATCTACTCAATTCCACGTCTTATTTTTCCTAATTTTATTTGCCGTTAAGACGCCAGAGAATAGTTCGTTCATAGTGCCCCACCCTGTATTTCATTTTCAGTTTTGTACCTTTTTTTCCTTTAATTTTAATGTTAATTCTAATGATCCATCAAGCTACACAGCCTGTCTCGTTGTTACCAACCTTTGTTTTTGATGACGGAAAAAGTATCTAAGACTATCCTTATCATATCCTTGCTATACATTCAATGGAAAAATTGAGGTCAAAATTAAGTAGGGATATCTCGTGGTAAATATTGCATAACCTACTGCAACAATTCAGATATTTTTTCAGCTTTTCACTTCTTCAGCATATTAATAATATCCTTTTTCAGTCAGCAGAGCGGTGCTACAAGTTCAGTGCTATAGCCATGCAGCTTTACAGAAGTGGAAAAATATAAAACACAAACTCACAGCATTGTGTTTTTTTAATATACAAGATATAACGCGTAATTTCATGAGCTTGCTGAATTTCCTCGGTCGATGTTTGATCATCTTTCATTATAATTCCAAGTGAAACTTGAACTGCAGCAATTTAGATATTTTTTTTAGCTTCTCACTTCTTCAGCATATCAACAATATCCTTTTTCAGTCAGCGAAGCGGTGCTACAAGCTTTGTGTCAAAGCTATGCAGCTTTAAAAAGTGGAAAAATATAAAACACAAACTCACAGTATTGTTTTTTTTAATATACAACGCTTCCAAAATATAATGCTCTATTTCATGAGCTTGTTCAATTTCCTCGATCGATGTTTGATTATCTTCCATTATAATTTCAAGTGGTATGATGTTTGAATAGTGATATAATCTGATTCTTGATGCCGATCTATTCCAGCTTCACAGACTTCGTTCCATCAAGAAATTTTAATTGTTCGTTGAAAGTGTGCATTCGTGAACTGTTCATGTTTATTTTTGAGGAGAAAAAGTTTTGTGGTATGGAAATAATTAGTAACAAAAATTGTATCGCATGGAATGAAAAAGCAAGAGAATTTTCTGTGGAACACTCGAATAATATGATGCACGAACAAGAATGCTCTTTTTGTTTTATATTAGTAGGCCAGACGATAGTTGAAACAACTACAAGTAATTAGCAATACGGCTGATTTTTTATTCATCTTAAATGCGACACACTGTATATATATACTAGCAAATTGAATCTTTTCATTTTCTTGGAAAAGTACTAGATCTTTGATCAGTAGGCACACCATTCTTATTGTGCTATGTTGTTCTCTATTCCCTTTTACTCAGTAAATTGTTTATTTGTATATTGTTATGCTTGTTATTTGTATTTTCCACTTCAATTCTGTAATAAACAGTTTATTATTATTACAAAATTTCACGCTGTTTTTTTTAATTTTCCATAAACTTTTCACCAACCATTCACATCTGCATACACTAAAGCTCCACCTAGAAGATGCTATAAATTAACCGGATTATGTCTAAGCAGGCAAAACTCTACTAACTTCTGTAGTTTAGCAAATGTTTCGACCGCAAGTAGTATTCATCAAATTGGGTTCTGAGCCCCGTCACCTACTTCGAGGGTAATTAGACCTTTATGGGTGATGTAATATTAAAGAGCAGCTCGAAGCTAAATCACTATTTAATTAGGGTTGATTTACGACTCTTCAAGGTCGATTTTTTGCTGGAGTAAGCTGCTGGTAAGAAAATAATTTTTTCGCCAAATGGAAGAGGTGAAATTGAAAAACTATCAGTAGCAATTGACTACGTTATTTCAGTTCGCTGTAGTTCGATACCGATTTATATTTCATCATTCAAAATATCAAGACAGAGCAGACACCTACTTCAGGACCAAGGTATTATTATTTTTCTTAAATAAATGTGAGCTGCAATAGTCAAACTAGCTCACTTAATTGATGCAACACTTAGACTTAAACATGTGCCTATCTGTGGAAAATAGCAGAGGTCATCGTGATTCCCAAACCTGGGAAACCCATGAATGAGGTTTCGTCACACAGACCAATATCACTGTTGCCAGTCATATCAAAACTTTTTGAGAAAAAAAGACTTAAACCCATTATTGAATAAAAATACATAATCCCCACTCATCAATTTGGCTTTAAAGAAGGGCACGCCACAATAGACCAAGTCCACAGACTTACGGATCAATTAGCTCCACCCTACTACACATAGATTCAAAAGTTTTGCATCACCTTCTTCGGATGCGAAGGAATTTTTTTGCGGTAACAATTTTTTGTTGGCTTGTTTATCAATATTTACCATTTCAATATGTTCCATATTTTTTGCAATATACAGATGTTTACAGCTTTTTTTGTAAGATAACATTTTTAGTGCGATCATTTTAACATTCAAGGCATTTGATTTTCACGATTTTAAGTGCAAACATGAATCGTCAAGTCATAAGTGAGATTGACCGTGCAAGAATAGTGGCTTTAGTTGAAGAAGGTCATTCTCAAAGGTTCGTGGCAAACAGAGTTGGCGTTTGGCAAAGTGATGTGTCTCGTGTATGGAACCGATATCTCCAGACCAATTCTCTTCGCGATAGACCTAGAAGCGGTAGAAGGCGTGTTACTAATCAGCGGCAGAACCGCTATATCCACTTAACTATCCGAAGAAACCCGACCATGGCAATACCAGCACTCCAAAGAAATATGAGACATGCGTTGGGAGTTCAAGTATCGATCTCGTCATTACGAAGACGAATACTTGCGACAGGTTTGAGGTGTCGCCGACCAATAAGAGTGCCCAGACTACAACCTGAGCACAGAGTTCGCCGACTACAGTGGGCTCAAGAACACGCGGCCTTGCCTGAAGAATTTTGGAATTCGGTGTTTTTTTTCGACGAGACAAGGATTTGTTTGGTACAAGATAGCCATCGAATACGTGTGTGGCGGGATCCAACGAGAGCTGCTCAGCTTGCCCATGCTTGCCCCGTGCCGCCCTTCAGAGGAGGAAGTGCTATGTTTTGGGCTGGTATCATGTTAAATGATCGCACATAATTAATTAATGTGGAGAGAACGATGACTGGTGATAGGTATCTCAGAGAGATTCTACATTCTCACGTGAGACTATGGCGCGCAGCTGTTGGCAATTCCTCCGTTTTTATGAACGATAACGCCCGACTTCATCGGACCAGAGCTGTAAATGCTCGGGACATGCTTGCCAGGGTAGTGGCAGCACGCAGAAATCCACCCAGGAGTATACAAGAGCTTATTCATTATCAATTATATCAATAATTTGGTAAACAGCATGGGCAGGCGACTTCAAGCTTGCATAAATTCTAGAGATGGAAATACTCTTCATTAAAAGTTCTCATGCACGTTCTCACTTAACCTTTCCTTTGAAAAGAATCAATTTATATTTAATTCATTTTATTTCTAAGAATACTTTATATGTTTAAAGCAAGTTTATTATTGGATAATAAAAATTTTTGACAAATATACACGTTTTTTTTATTGAAACTAATTATTATTTGATTAATCTCTGATCCATTTATAATGAACACGTTTTTTTTCGGAGATTTAGGGTGATGCAAAACTTTTGAATCTCCATGTATTTCAATTTCTTCCCATGGTAGAGGGCGCTGGCCTAAGCCCCGTACCAAAACATATGATTGTAGAACAATAAAAGCCGAAGTTATAATAGTGATAGCGTGGTGTGCTTTGTATTTTTTCAGATTTTTAACTTAAATCTATTTTCACTCCTTAGCCAGATACACCAAGTTTTTTCCTGATGTTTTTGAGTTTAATGCCAGACAAGGTCGTCTTAAACTAGACTGGGGCCCTTGGGCACACAAGTATTTGGGACCCTTTTGAAAAGAAAAGAAAAGCTTATGTAAGCGTGTTAAAAAAAATAACATCAGATGTACTGCATTCATTTACAAAGTTTTATGAATATTCATTTGCTGCTAAACGTGATCTCAATATTCTGTGGTTCAAGTTCAGTAACAGTGTAAGAAAATGAGTAGGTACTTACATTTGAAATCTTTCAGATCATTACTGCAAGTTTTTGAAGAAAACTTACCTGGAACAAAATATTTGAATTAGTGATAAGAATGAGAAAAAACAACAATTGTTTTGTGCTGATCACAAAATAGATCACTGATGAAATTCTCCAAATCTATTCTGTTTGTCAAAAAATACGACTGACGCTCAGGTCTTGCATATTCATAATTGTCGGAAAAATTAATAACAGTATATTATGCAACGATCATGTATTAATAACCATTACATAAGAGTTGCATACGCTATTTTTTTTATTGAACACAAGGCTGGTTTCGAATCCGTTACTCCTACTGTAGTCTAGTCCAAATTGAGCGCCTTAACCCGCCCGGCCACGAGTTCGGTCTATGAGTTTGCTCGAAATTAATGAAATATACCTATCATGCATGAGTCGAATGGAAAATGTAATTATGAAATTTTTTTCAAAATGCAATGTTAGATAGATACTTGCATTTAAAAATAAAAACCGTTCATCGGGTGCTTCGTAGATAAACTTTTTTGTTTGTTCAGGTGAAAATATGTTTTGCTTTTTTTCAACATATATATCGGACTTTTGCTTTAATAAAGTTTGTAGTTCCTTATATTTAGAAATGGCTATATTTACTAACGTTTTTATTATTGAATAATGTGTCATAGATGATTTCATTGTTTCTATCAATTTTTGAAAATAAGCAATTAAAACATTTTCGGAGAATTTCAAAATATTATTTGTATTTCTCCAGTCCAGTCCACGTTTCAGGAGTCGATGCTAATTCTTTTATATCGCTGATATCAGACATTTTGATAAATTATCGAAGTTTAATTAGGTATCTACGAAAATTTAATACGTACTGATTTTGACATCTAAAATAATCACATAGGAACTTGGATAAACGTCAAATGCACAGCATGCTTGATTGAAAAATTATGGGTTTCTATTGATTAAAAATCTGCATCGTAATGGGTACCATTATGAAACGGATTATGGGCATATAAGTGCATTTTTATAACACGGGTGTAGAAAAAGATTTATATCACTCAATTTCTACTCAAGAGTGTATTATGTTGTGGTGTACCACAACATATATTCCAAAAGACTTGTAGAAGTGGTTCATCTAGCGCCTTCTAAGTTTCTATCAAAACAGAAAAGTTATTATACATCTATTTAAAATGGAAAGAGGAACATTTTGGAATTCTCTAATAACTGTAACTTTGATGACTACTTCACCAGATTCAGTGATAAGTTCTATGTTCCTAAGCACTCGAGAAACCTTTAACTATGCTGAAACACTTAATCTGCAAACTGTCAACTTTGACACGTTCATTCCAATTAATTTTACTTCACCGCACTAGTGCACTGTCAGCATTCCTTGTAAATGACATTTAACAATAACATGCACGTACCTAATGAGATCTCATAACATACATGTGCGTTTTGGGAAGAAAAATTGAACTTTTTGGTTTAATTAAATTACAATCAAATTTTCATTCACGTACTACTTCATTTGGTTTATTCACATACTTTTAATCAATGAAAAAACATAAAAGCTTTTAGCATAAGGGGCATACCCTCGACAGGAAACTAACATGGAACTCTATCTACACAGCAGAGCAAAAAGAGCATATTTGGCTTATAAGCAGTGTCGGAGGACAGTGGGACGCACATGGGGTCTGTCACCCCGTGTGGTCACCTGGATCTACACTGCAATAATAAGACCCATGTTACCGTATGGAGCAATTGCATGGGGACCGCAGGTTCTACAAGCAACGGCCAACCAAAAATTATATCAAATACAGCGAATGGCTTGCTTAAACATCACAGGAGCCATGAGAACAACACCAACCGCAGCAATGGAACTAATTACTGGTTTGACCCCTCTGGACCTACACGTCAAGGAGGTTGCGTTAATGGCCATGGTACGATTGCGCACGGCTGGTGTAAACCCCGAAGTAGGAGTGGGCCTATGGTAGGAAGCGCTCGCTGCGCTATCTCTGCTGCAGGCAGCCAACGATGCAATTGAACCCAGGTTTTTGTTTAACAAACCCCACAAAATTCAAATAAAACAGAACACAGAGCCAGATGCTGCAAATGCAATACGCATATATACAGATGGTTCGAAAATGAAAGAAGGCTCAGGATATGGAGTTTACTCGAGAGCACTGAGCCTAAAGATTAATTGGGGGATGGGAAACAATACCAGCGTGGTTTAAACAGAGCTAGCTGGTATCTCAATTGCCACAAAAGAACCAACCAGAAGAGGAACTTCTGGCAAAAATTTAATAATCTGCACTGATAGTAGACAAGCCCTATTAGCCTTGAACAGACAACGTGTTATATCGAGGCTAGTACTAGAGTGCCACCAAGATCTAGCTGAAGCCTCGGCAGATAACAATATTATCCTGAGGTGGGTTGAAGGGCACGACAGGAGTAAAGGAAATCGCATTGCTGATTCTTCAGCCAGGGAAGCCGCCGGACTAAAAATTCTAGGACCCAGTGAAACCTACGGCCTAACGACTTCGACTATTGCGAAACTAGCCAAACGTTACACCCATGGTCAATCCCTCAAGAGATTGGATGGAATCAAAGGATGCAGTCTTGCCAGGATCACCCTGGGCGACCTTGGGAAGCTGGCGCCGAAGAAATATTTGGCAATGACCAGGAAAAACCTACGTTTAACAGTAGGATTTCTGACTGGTCACTGTCAACTAAGGAAACACCTGCATACTATGGGGCTAGTGGACACATCTCTATGCAGGATGTGTGAACAGGAAGATGAAACTGTCAGGCATGTCTTATGCGATTGTCCGGAGTTATCGTCAATAAGAGAGTAGGTGAGTCTTGATCTACACCTGCCGATATAAAGGAGATGTCTCCTAGTGACCTGTCCACCTTCCTGAGAAGAACAGGATGGACAATGACCTAGGAGGACAACTCCTCGGGAGGATGTACAATGGGTCACATGTGGCCTAAGTGCTGTGAGCCTACACACTCACCCTCCCTACTCTACAGATACTGTGGCAACAACAGAATTTCCAGAAGAAAATTGTTATCTTGATTTTTTGGAGTTTGAAATAAAAATTAATCTGTTCACGAGAGTGAATTTTATCTGTGAAATAATATTTCGTCAATGTGTCACGACATATTTCAAATTAAAGTAAAACCAGTTATTATAATTAATTATCATGTAATATCAAAAGCAGTATTGCTGATTGTCTTTATCCTTTAATATTTCGAAGCTAAATCAAATACCGATGCAAAATCCAATATATACTAAGCTAGTCTTCAAAAATATCTATCCCGTTCAAGCCGAAGCACGTGTCCAAATCCCTGTTAAACGTTATTAATTATTGGTTGTTGTTACATGATTTCACTCCAGGGAAAAGTACAGGTGTATTCGTGAGAGGTGGTCGTTGTTTCGGCATACTTCAAACTCAAGTTTCAATATGAATTGTTGGGCTGAGCGGCTCAATTCGGTTGAATAAATATATCTTTTGACACGATTTTTATCATACGAATAATAAAAGTTGCTATTTTTATGTTGATTCTTGGGATTCCGAAACCATTCCCGAGGAGCTTACGTTCGTTAAAATGAAAAATTATGATCCAATTGTTTTCATTTGATAACTTCACGCTGTTGCCAATTTAGGCGCTAGTGATAGCTTACTGCATCAGACTCTACACGTTCAACAACTCTCTTCTTGTTATTTATACAGTGCGTCCATAAAGTAACGCATAAATTCATTATTAGCTAAATAAACAATAATATTAAAAGTTCCCGAAACAGGTCAATTTTTGATTTTAATTTACTGTTTTTTTAAATTATAATGTTATTTACAGGGTGAACCATCTTCGTGTGATGACGTCATCGCCATTTTTTTTAAGTGGAACACCCCAATTTTTTTTCGATTTCCGGATTTCCCTTGATGAGCTGATTCCAAAAATGTATGATACTTTGTTTCAAATTGGTACAGGGTGGAAAAAATACAAAAATTGTAATTACATAATTATGAAATTACTGTGATTTACTACCAACAAGAAACAAAAGAAAATTTACAATAAATGTTCAAATTGTTCTCCATTGACTGCTTGACAATGACAGAAACGGACATTACATTCTTCTTTAACATTTTGTAGCATAGCGGGTGTTATGTTCTGCATTTTTTGCCTGATTCGGTCTTTTAGATCACGGATATTGTCAGGTCTGTTAGTATAAACTTTAGATTTAAAATAACCCATAAAAATAAGTCTAATGGGGTAAGATCAGGGGATCTAGCGGGCCATTCCACTGTTCCCCTTCTTCCTATCCATCGTTGTGGAAAGGTCCTGTTTAAAAACTCGCGCACAGTTACAGCGAAATGTGGCGGTGCACCATCCTGTTGAAACCAGATTCCACGGTCTAGATTGTTGGGTATTTGAATATCAGGAAAAAGCTGGATCAGATCAGGAATCATTGTATTTTGTAGGAAATCCAGATACAATGCTCCTGTTAAATTTTCGTCAAAAAAATATGGACCAATAATTGTTTCTCACAATACCAGCCCATACGTTGATTTTTTGTGGTTTTTACGTATGGCATTCTTGTATCCAGTGTGGATTTTCATCAGACCAATAACAGGTGTTTTGCCTATTAACATGCCCGTTCAAATAAAACGTTGCCTCGTCCGAAAATAAAACGTTGTCAGTGAAATTATTTTGGTTCATCATATACTCGCAGAATTCAGTTCTTCGGTCAAAATCGTCTTCAGACAATTCATGGATAAGTCGTACATTATAAGGATGGTATTTTACCTTTTTAAAAATGTTTGCTACTGAAGGCTTTCCAATACCTAAATCCCTAGATAATCCTCGCACTGTGCATTGTGGATTTTCTATTGCCGACAAAATTATGTCTTCTTGAATATTTTCATTAATTTTTGTTCTACTGGGCTTTGGTGCATCCCTCACATGTCCTAATTCTCTGTATTTTTGCTCTATTCTGCTTACAGTAGATTGTGAAATGAGTTCACGATCTGGGTGCATCTCATGAAATAATCTGCATACCTCTTGTTGACTCCGCATCCTGTCGCCAATACCAATCATCATTAATATTTCAATCCTCTCACTTTCGGTTAACTTAACCGCATTTTGTTAAAGAAGTTGCAAAATTATGATATGATAAATTTCTTTGTAGATAGTTTTCACATAAACGTACCTTGTTTACAGAGTTAACAATAACAGAAATGTACTTTAACGTTGTTGACAGTTTTTACCGGCAAATGATAAAAAATGACAGAAAAAAATTTCAAACAATAAAAATTTTAGTCGAGGGGCTTGGATCACTAAGCTGTTAAATACAATGTTAAAAATTATACGGGGTGTTTAAAGTAGTAGTAAGTAAATACGTAATTTCATTTAATGTGTTTATTACGTTTATTCTTTTAATTCTTATTTTGTAGGTAATTTAATTTTTTTTTATTTTCCTCCACCCTGTACCAATTTGAAAGAAAGTGTTATACATTTTTGGAATCAACTCATCAAGGGAAATCCGGAAATGATATTTCCGTACAGTTGTTAGTGTTCTACATAAATGATT
>CAJUYI010004916.1:0-17050 GCA_910591695.1 Galerucella pusilla
GAGAAGGGCAAACACGTGCAAAAGCTTTTGATATTCCACATACTGGTTCAGGATCAGTGAATGCAGCTCCCACCCAGCTTTATATCTGCCTACAATACCCTTTTGCCTCGGGAACTACTTAAAATTTACTCTATTATGGTTTACAGGTTTACAGATTTAAGAGAAATTAGTTACTTTTTACTATGATGTTACAGAAAAAATTCCGTTTTAATTAATATTTAGAGTGTTTTTGGATGTAGTTTTAAAAGTTAACTCAGGTCATTAGAAAATATATCTTGAAAATTTAAAAAGCTCTCGAAAGGCACGCTGTCGAAATTACAGAAGACGAATTGCATCTAATCAGGTTATACGAATTTTCCAAAATATAAATTTCGTTTATATAACACTGTGCAGGGAGGTGAACTCACGAAAACTGTTCGAAAGAATTATCTACAGCAGAGAGAATTTCATTCGAGTTTTACGGGTACGTCAGGCAAAAAATGATTTATGAGTGTATGCGCGTGCCACGTTTAGTTCTCTTTTTAAAAATCTACTGAAGCTTTTCAAGGGCGTGCCTAGAAAATGGCGCACAGGATACAACATCTAAAGAAAAATGGAAGGGTTTTCTTAAGTAGAAAAATTCTCGTTCAATTTTACTTGCATGGCTCTTTTTTAGGAATTAACATATAATTTTTTCATATCAAAAATAAATTCAATATTTTGGTGATAATAATCATTGAGATACAGTATGTTTTCAAAAAAGTAATTAAAGAGTGATACATTTGCTGAACAAACATGACGATGAAAAGAGCAGCGGGGCAATGTTCGGAGTCCACTTCTGCATTCGTTTTATGCCAATGACATGTCAATAAAGTTACTACTGCTGATGTAAGTATAAGTATTAAAGTTATATGGTACATTTTAAAAGCTTGAATTTACAAGTACTATTCACATTATAATCGCATATATTCAATAGTTGTGGCAAATGCCTGACGATATTCTGGCTCCTCTTCTTCAAACTTATTTTTTTTTTTTTTATTATTGATACGCATCGACCATGGAGGTCATTAGCGTCGTTGTGGTGTACAAAGTTACAAAAATACAAAAAGAAAAATTATATAAGATTCAGAACATCGGTTGATTTAAGAAACGCTTTCAAGTTTTGCACATTACATGAGGGTCCTAGTAAGTCCGCTAATTCACATGCTTGAAGCTGCGCCTGCTGTCGCTTCGCCATTAATTGTGGACATTGAATGAGCAGGTGCTTGACAGTTAGCGTTTCATTACAATAGTCACACTTTGGTTCAGGATCGTTGCTGAAGAGATGGCTGTGTGTTAGCCAAGTGTGGCCTAAGCGTAGTCTGGTTAGAAGCACTTGATCACGGCGGTTTTTGGGTTATCTTTGGGGCTTTTGGGGCTTTTGTGGCTTTGGGGCTTTTGGGTTATCTTTGCATGTTTTTCCCCAATCGAAGGCTCCTTGTCCAACGAAAATATCTGTTATTATGCTATTCATGATCCAAAATCCAAACCTCACAGATTATATTGTTCTATCTTTGAAAAGACAACACAGTCGCATACTAAAGGCTTTCAAAAATTAGTTCCTGCTGCTTGAAGTTGAGTTGAATTTATTAAAATAATATGTACACACAATTATTATTTAGTCTTTATTTTATACAACCCCATTCATCCTCTCCCATTCATCTTCACTCACTCCTAGTAAAATGAAATGTAAATTAAGTTTTGATTCTAATAATTCTAGCTATACAAATTCACAACAATACAAAGTATATACATATACAAGTTCCTCATGGCGGGAATTGCATTGGAAGGTTGGCATGCAAAAGACAATATCATTTGAAACATTTTGGGCGCTGATTTTTGATCACCTTCGTTACGCTCTCCGGAAGACAATATTTATAATACCCTACCACTACTGCTGATGTTTTATTGAAATGGCAGTAGAAGATGATGAAATAGAATAAACTTATATTCTCATTTATTCCACCAACAGACCAATACTATCGTATGTAATATAGTATGTATACTAACTGAGTCATGAGTCACCTGAAATATTTGTTGAAAACAAGGTAAATTGGTGTATTAATTGAAAGAAACAAAAAAGTGACAACAGGCTACAGAGGCAGTCAGCGGTTGAAAAAGGGAAAAAAAATAAAATACAAAAGGAAGGGAAAATGATTTTCAGTAAGAAATCACTTAAAAAATCACAAATTCATGGAGAGTCAAAAAGCTAATCAAAAAAATGTTACTGAACATTTTAAAAGGAAATTAAGGCTAGAGACATTAAAGTGAGATATAGCTGATAATCTCCATAGATGGAGCAGTTTTTTCGAGGTAGACTTAGATCTATTTTCATGAGATGTGATTAAAACTTATGTTTTTTCTGCTCAATGGATCCCATAGACTCACCAAGATTGATATTTGAAATCAAGAAAAACATTCTTGGACATCACTGCTGCCCAAAAAACATACTGTATTTTTTGTCGTGCTTTTGGGCACAAAAGATCTTTCAAGACATCACCCCATATTCACCATACTTGTGCCTTTTCAAAGCACCCTATGAAGCAGCTTTGTCTTCTGCATCAGTTTGAACAAGTTCTTTAGCAAGGTGTTTGCTAGTTGTGTTGCTTTTCGGCTGGCCGAATAGTAACTATCCAAGCTACGATGTCCAACATGTGTACAGTAGACTTCGTTTCACATAAGGAGAATCCACTAAAAGTTGTTGTTTCACTTTCTGCGTTTACCGAAAAGATACGAAATTAAGTAACAAGAAGGAATCAAATACCATTATCAGACGTATTTTCAGAGAATGCCAGATGGGTACACAGACAATTCAAAGCAAGAAGAAGGAAGAAGGAACTGGGATATCAGTGTACGTACCAGGAACCATGCAACATTAAAGCTTGGGAAAAACCTCAAGTATATTTCAAGCCTAAATTCACGCCATAGGAAAGTCTGCCGTTGACAAAGGATATAAAAGGCAAAAGATTATCATAATATAGGATAATCAAGCAGCCATTAAAGCACCATCAGTTTCAAAATGGTGTGGAAATGACTAGGCGTGAACAATACTTACTGTAGATTCCAGGACACACTGAAATAGGAGATGGACTAGCAAAAAAAGGGACTGAAAGACCCTTTTTGGAACCGGAACCCTTTTACGGTATCAGCTCCAATGTAATATTGGAGCAAAGCCGAAGATCTGACCATTGGAAAGATCTAGTAGCGCTGAGACAATCAAAGATTGTGATGGGTGACTACAACCTGCTGAGATCAAATGAATGCCTAAGTAGCAGCTGTATTCTCACAATGAATATGTTCGGCTAGCGGTGTGTTTCATTCTATTGTCGAGAGAAATTATTTCTATGGTTATGTAAAATTGACTGAAAATCTTGCGAAAAAAAGTTCAGATACGGCTTTGGTTGTTCAGCTACTATCTGAAAATATGACCGATTGCCTACAGTAATTGAACCGTGGATTTATGTTACCACACTACGATACATAATTCATGGAAAAGTCGCGTTTTTCTTAATTTTCCGTGACACGGAGAGCTTATCTACAAATCGAAAAATGTTGTTTTGATATTTTTTTCAGTAGATTTCCGTTAAATTCCACAACGTTGATATAAATTGAATATTTTGATGATAAAACTATAAGAAAGCAAAATAGGGTAGATTATAGAGCAAAAGCCTTCAAATATTTTTAGTTGGAGAATATATTTAAATAAATCAAAAAATCTGTATTTTGTGTGTTTTCAAATTGCAGTTCTCTATATCCAAGAATTGGGTATGATAACATGCGTAATAATAATATTCATATTTCAACTTAATAATACAAACCAGTTATATTGAATTCTTGTCAGTACCAAACGATCTCGTTGAAGTTCATTTTATAATTGTTGTAAATTCGACTTTTATCAGGGAGGTCAATAAAATTAGTCACCTCGCTTCCTTAAAACAGCAGAAAATCGAATAAAAAATCCTGTCTTCCTACATTCCACACTCAACAACACTACAAAACGATAGTATTTTAGATAATTTCAAGAACTATTTGTAACTTAAAATCTCATTGTTATCCGTTGTTCACCTGTAAACCGAATTGAATGTGTGCCTTCCAGCACAATACGACAGACCTGTCAATGACGTCATTCTGGAATGATCATTCATTCATTCATACGCTTGGGTTGGGCTCAACATCCCAGGCGCTTGAGGTTTGTCACCATCGGCGATAGAGGGTATTGTAGCGATTTTTCGCATTTTTCGAAAGGCTTCTGGACTGTATCCCAATGTTATCGTCTGGAAATTACCTAACCTACTATGCTGAATATTGTAACAAACAGTGCAACAGTACAATAAATTCGTGGCTGAATGGATCAAGCTGTCCAAAGCCAAAAAAAAGAGAGAGTCGAGAAACGAAGTCTAAATCTATGGTCTAAATCATGTCTAAATGACAATTTTTTATTATTGATCTGACAGGAGTAGTTTGTAACGTCAAAACTTTTATTCGAACAATATTTAACAATGTCAAATTTATAAATTAAAATGGAAAGTGCCGTTGGTATTGTTAATATTTCGAATTTTCAAATCTTAGGAAATGGTATTTAAATTAATACTATTGACATTCACAGAACTCAATAAGTTTGAACTTACATCAAAATACAAATTAGTTTATGCTTCTCATTTCCATAACATTCAACCATTTGACATTTAGTTCTTATTTCCATCTATGATTTCCATTTCTTGTTGTTGTAGTAGGTATAGACCAGTATTTATAATTTCAAAGTGCACCAATAAAAAAAATCGCGTGAAGTATTCGTGGATAACTGGTCTTTAAAACACGTGCACTATTTCGAGCAGTGCTTGAAATATCGCGCGTGTGTTTTAAAGACCTTAATATCCACTTATACTTTAATATACTATTATTAATAGAAAATGATGGCGAGCATTTTGACACCAGTTCGAGGTTTTTGACAGGTTAATTATTTGAAATTTCTCAAAAAAGATCATAAATAGAGCTGGGTGTTACATAACGCCCTCTAGTTGTCCGTTGAAAAAGTAAGTGTTGTTTTTTTGTTTCTGGAATCTGCTCTTCGCATTAGAGTCTACGTTTTTGTTTTTTTGTTTCAGGGATATGGAAGTTGCAGTATTTTTTATGTCAATGAAAAATAATGCCCTCCTCAATTCAGAATAAAAAAGTAAAATTTCATTTATTCATGCGCTTGGGTTGGGCTCAACAGCTCAGGCGATTGAGCTGAATCTTTGTACCATTAACCATGTTATCTACCTACTTCCATTCCAGAAGCTTCGTGTCTTCTATAAAGGTCACCAGTTTATCTGGAGGGATCTTCAGTAGTTGTGGTGGTTGTGTTATTTCCACTCCAAATGGCTTCCGTCTGAGTCCTTGTAAGCTCCCACAGAAGCAGAGTATGTGAGTAGGTGTTTCAACGTAGAGTTCACATTCACCGCACATAGGTTCACTAACTTTGCCTATCCTGTGCAGATGCTTCCTCAGGGTACAGTGTTCAGTCACCAGGTCGGTAACTGTCTTCAAATTTCTCTTACTCAGTTTCCACAGCCTGGACGAGAGTTCATTGTCTCACTTATTCAGTAGATTCTTAATATGGAGGTTTCCTTGTGTCAGCCTTCATTTGAGTTGGTGTTCCTTATAACTAGCCAGCTCCAGACTTCCCCACTTCTGTGATTCCACAAAACGGTTCAGGACCTGTGAAGGCTCTTTTAGCTATTTGGTGTGCCATTTCATTTCGTGCAATCCCCACATGTGGCGGCACCCATATTAGAGACACTTTGTTGTCTCTTGCCAGCATATTAAGGGATTCTTTACAGTTTTTTACCAGGACAGGAATGGTCTATTGTCAATGTATAAATGTAAAATAAACTCTGTACTTAAAGCATTGCACTGGATCTGTAGCTTATGAATTCTCTTTGCTTATTGTCTTATTATCTATTTCGCAATTCGAGTTTTTTGACAGCTCATTAAATCTCGTCAGAGTATATCGGGTCGTTAATACCACGTTATTTTGAGCACGCCATCGTTACGTCCAACTTGTAATGCTATATGCTTATGTGTGTATGATGTGCAGCCTTAACTCTCTATTAGTTTCAAGTCCGCTGCTGAAATCCATTGATTCCTGTCAAACTCAAGAATTTAGTTTATTCTAACAAGTGTCGGGCCAGTGGAAATCCACGCCATAAAAAAGCGCGCCCAGTTCAATATTGATAAAGGATACAGAAGACAAAGGATTATCATAATGTCTCATAGTCAAGCAACCATTGAGGCACTGAGCTTTTGTGTAATCAGTTCCAAAATGGTGTGGGAATGCCTAGACAAACTCAATAAACACTATGGATTCCAGGGTACACTGGAATATGAGGAAATGAAATAGCAGATGAACCAGCAAAGAAAGAGACTGAAATACCTTTCTGGGGGCCTGAACCCTTTTGCGGAATCAGCCCCAATGTAATATTGGAAGAAATAAGTAAGCCGAGAAAAAGAGAAGATCTGACCATTGGAAAGATCTAGTAGGGCTTGTACAATCAAAGACGACTCTTCTAGATGACTACAACCTGTTGAGATCAAATGAATGCATAAGTCAAAGTGAAACTGCGCTAAGAGTTTCAACAGGGATCCTAACGGGACATCATCGCTTCAAAATAGTGGAGGAAGAAGAATGCTGATTTTGTGGAATGGAAGAAGAAACCTCCATCCACATACTTTCCAACTGCACAGCACTTCAGAATCCTAGAGCACAGCACCTAGGAGATTACTGGATAGAAGAGGAACATTTGCCTAAGTTGGAGCCTGCAGACATCCTAAAATTCCTCCGGGAAATAGGACCAAAGGAACTACTAGTTTCTGAGACTCTCCTCAGAGTCTCAGAAACTGAGTAGAAGTAAGGGGGCACAATTAATAGATCTTTTAGGTCTCAGTGAATGTCACTCCAAAATACATACATACATACAACAAGTGTCTTGCTTGCATTATAAACTACTAAAAAGCTTAGAATTAACTGAACGTAAGCGTTATACAAGTAATTGAATACATTCAGAATTTGAATCCTTAAGTTATCTCCCAATATCCTGAACTAATCTAATTTTACCTCCTATCATGCAACAATAGAAAACGAAACATTTACAAAATTGACCGGAAATGAAGGCATTTGGTAAAATAAACCCATACTTTACCTGCTAGTTCTGTATTCCATTCACGAGTTTCATGAATGGATGCGTAGATGCGGGAGAAAATTAGAACGAAAAAAAAAATCATAATACTCGACAGTTTACGACCGACGGTTTCTTTGCAAATGATAGTAAATAGTAAAATTCAACTTATTCTTTGTATTGAATGTTTAGATTTGCTTTGTGAACACCTGCAACTTGAAAAGGGATCGTAATTTGTCAAGGTTCAAAATCTTAGTTTGCCATATTTGTCTCCGTAGAACGTTGAACATTTAAGGATGAGATCAATAACTACAATGAGTGTAACCACATTCTCATTGATTACTTAGAAATACCTTCGTATTAAAAGTTATTCTTCAATTTGGAATGTGACAAATTGAAAAAATTATGTTTTTTTGTATGATTGTTAGAAGAGTTTAACATTTTAATAAAAATTCAAACTTGTATAAAGTTGGCTTACAGATATTTCGTATCAGATTTAAGTGACTGAACAATGTACAACGCTTAGACGTTATCATAAACAATGTAGATATTATAAAATGATATAATATGAACTAGTATTTTTCCTTGAAGTAATCATAGAGCCACTTTATCAATCAATTATCAATTAGATTATCCACAAAATTCTGGAGTCATTTCATACCATGCACTCTCCATTCTTTCCACTGCTGAATAAGATTTTGTATTGAAACAGAAAAAAGTAATGATTTTAAGTTGGTTTTCCCGAATGAAAGAACACATAGATTGCAATCTGGCCTTTTCAGATAGATGCTTGAATATCAAAACAAATATGTTTATTTGATAGCTTACCAATATTTTTAACTTGTGTATCTTTGTTTGGAATATAAATGTCACAGAGTTTAATGAAATAGTTAAGCAAATATTATGTTAACTTGAACACTGGTTTGACCTTCAAGTTTTCGACATTCTACCAATTATACCTACACCCCTTCACCATTTAACCAGACAAGGTATTTTTTATTTGGTATTAGGGATGTTCACACAGAATTTTCAATGTGAAGATCTGACTGTCAATTTTTCATTAAAAGTTGACATTTCCTGAGGAGAGTTACTTTACGCTCGCCGAGCTTTCGAACAATAATTCCTCACTTTTCGCTCTTAATACATAAAAATATTTATATGTCGATGAGTTTGTACCAATTTTATATGTATATGGGGTATTCTACACAAAGTGTCCGAAAAGTAAATTAATATTTAGGGCGCACATTTAAAATTACAAAGTTGTCACTTTCGGTACAGCCGGAAATGACATGTAAGTAAATATGTTTTCTATCTGTACCAATTTTAATCATCGATTGTTAATGTCCTTCTAACACATTACGTTGAAAGAAATGGAAAAAAGGAAGGTCTGTGATTGATCCTAATCAAAATATCACAATAATAGACCGGTTGAATATATTACAAACGTTAACACCAATTTTAGTTGATGTTTAGATTACGCGCAAGCACGACCTATCAACCAAAATAGGATGCAGACGTATATTTGGTATTGGCAATGTGTCTCACGTCTTTTTCTTAATGTCCTACTGACAGTTTTCGTGGGGTCTGTATTTGTTGTTAACGGTCAATTATTATTTATGAAAAGTGACTATTAATCTTATTCTTGTATTTATTCAAATAATACAAAAGTATGCCTACATACACGGTGCTGTCAAGGTCCTATTCATTGGACTTGATGGCTAGAGCCAGACAGGAACGCTGAAGGGAGTGTTGCCAAAGATTTTTTTTAATGTAGTTATTGACTCTCAAAATTGTAACAGATTCGACAAAAATGTAGTAGTTTCAATTGGATCTTGGAATACAAAAACCAATGTAATATAAAAGTTATATTTTAAAAAAATTACCATTTTTTATATCTTGATAACAAATAACAACAACAAAAATCCACTTTAAAAACATTCATTTTCGACTAAAACTAAAATACAAAAAACAAGTAGAGTAAGACTTTATGGAAGTAAAAAGGTAAATTAGCCTAATTTGTAAATGTAGTAAATACTAAAAAACTGCAGTAGCGTAGTAGACCCTTGAAGTTGTGGTGGATATACTACAATTGTAGTGACTCGGCAACACTGGCTGGAGGGGTGCGACCAGAGATGAAGTACAGGAATAGATAGATTAGGAAATGGAGAGAAGGTGGGATGAGTATGAGGGCGCGCTAAAATGAGCGATTGAGAGCAGGAGAAAATGGGTAGACCAGAAATTCGGGGAGGTAAACTACTTTTTGACGCAGGTGTTCACAGGGCATGGGTCGAGAGTAGGTTCCCAACAAGCAAAATGGAAATCTAAGAGGACTGAATTGTTGTATAACAGTCGAATAGCGTTGCTTAAGGACTTTTTATTTTTATTAAGCCTTTTGTTGCAGTAATTTTGTTTTTTAAAGAAAATTGTTGTATTAAATGATTCTATAGTGACTTTTATATGCTATAACGCATTATACGATCGCCGCTTCAATCCATTTTTATAGATGTGACTACATGACACACTTTTAAATCATTTTATAGTAGCTGTATAAATGACTATAAAACAGTCGATCAAGAGTTGTATAAATGTGTATCAAACAGTCCTATAAGAATTGTATAAACTTTTAATAAAACTGTTATACAACCAAACAGTTATATGAAAATGGTCCCTTTTTAGTTGTATAGGGATCATTTAACCAAAAAGACTCTCATTTATAAATATTGTGAGCTCGTCGTGACTGTATACCAAGTTTGAAGTTTGCAGGTGGTGGTTTTTGAGATATCATTAAAAAACTGACTCAACAGCGTGATCTTTGAAGAGCGCTAGCTCCTTTGAAGGTACTTTTTTGATGAAGGTCAATTAGGTTGGATGGACATGAATTTCTGTACTTCACGTTCAACAGAAGTGTTTATATTGATATTTTCATTAATTCCAATAAATAGCTTTCAACATTATTTGCATGTTATCTACTAAACTTTTAGTACTTGTTAGTTTACAGATTAACAAAACGACAACAAAACTAACTATTGCATAAAACAATAATGTTATTTAAATCTACCCTAGTTAATATACCTTATAATGATTCATTTGCAACGACATCCATAATTAATAATGTTTCATAAAACTAGTCAGACCATATTATGTACATACGTGGGCTGTACATAAATAATTCCCTAATAATTTCTATCCACAGGATACACTAAAACGTATTCAGTCCGGAGTTACAATTTAATAATTATTATCAGGTATAATTTCCTTTTGAGTCGTATCTGAAATATTCATTTACGGTCACTTGGTTATAGGTATGTGTACTACATATGTAAATATGTTTAGATTGGATATTTGCTCTATTAATTTTAAATTGAGTATTATCTCCTATTTAGTTCATATTTAGAGCTTTCCAAATTAATTTTCAAATGGATTACAAATTGCCTTCTATATACAATGTGTCCAATTAAGTCGGAGCCATATGGGAAACTTTTTAGGGTTCTGTACCCAAAGGGTAAAAAACCTTATTACCAAGACTTCGGTGTCCGACCGTCTGTCACCAGGCTATATTCCATGAACTGTTATAGTTAAACAGCTGAAATTTTCACAGATAATGTATTTATTCTTTTTTCTTATTTTTTGGGAATCAAACCACAATATCATGCTTTTATATTTTTATTACGACGTTTCGGTAGCGTTCCAGCTACCGTTGTCAAGATGATTAGTTTATGGTCCTTATCTGATACAACGAAAAAAGTTTACAACTGGACTATCAATAATATTTTGAAGTTTAATGCCTGGTTGCACCAACCGACCGTAAAAACAGTCGATACAATAACCGTTGATCGACCGATTAATCGATGATTCTCCGATTTTTCAAAATACCAGTTGCGCCAGAAAAAGTTACAGTTGGTATTTGAACCGACCGTTGAATGTGAAGTGAAGTGAGCGTTTGAACTATAACCCTGTATTATACGTATTGTCAATGTCACATAAAATATAAAATGGAAAGAAAATAGAAGAAATTGAATTTAAAAATAAGTATGGTTGCAAATTTACTTTATTTGTAATTAATTCATGTAATACTACATTTTGTAGATATTATCTTACTAATATAAACAAAACAAAAGTTATGGCAATAGGAAAGGAACATAAAAACATACAGATAATAATAGACAATGTTATAATTGAACAAGTAACAAGTTTCAAATATCTAGGTGTAGAGCTACAAGAGAACGGGAGACAGGAAAAAGAAATAAATGATAGAGTGCAAAAAACATTGAAATTGTACTACGCAATGAATCAGGCTTTTATAAACAAAAAAGAGATATCAATGAAGACCAAATTAAATGTATAGACCAATTCTGACATTTGGCTGTGAATCATGGACACTGACAGGCAGACAGAAGAGCAAAATACAAGCAGTAGAAATGAAATATCGGAGTCAATAGAATAGATAAAGTAAGGAATACAACGATAAGAAAGGATCTAGAAATAAAATCGACACTTGAGTATATTCAATCAAGACAATTGGGATGGTGGGGACACCTACAAAGAATGTCAAATTACAGACAAGTTTGGGAGGCAAGAAATATTAATAAGAGAAAAAGCGGGAGGCCGAGAGAAACATGGGACGGCATAATTGGAAAAATTCTTCAAGAAGAGGGGAAAACATGGAATGAGGCAAAAATATTAGCAAGGAATAAGAAAGAATGGGCCAAGTTTGTTCATGGAGACATTATTACAGAATAACTCAATGTATTGAAATGTATCAACCTACACCATTAAAAATGGTATTTGGGTTAATGATAATATATATATATATATATATATACTAATTCGAATTTCAAAAAAAAGTGTTATTCAAATGAATTCGTAATGCATTCCCATTTCGTTCCAATTCAGCATCTTGATGTTCAACTTCAATTTTATTTCCAATATGTTGATCCTAATCAATTCCAAAGATGTTATCGTTTTCTATTGCTAAATTATGTAATACAGATGTGCCAATGATTACAGTATTTCAACCTACCTACATTCGACACTATTATCTGAGTAGGTCAAATCATTTTAAAACAAAACTGCACAAAGATTGAACAATACAGACCAAAGAACACTATACTATTAAAAACACCTTCTTTATAATCTTTTCCATTTCAATTTTTTCTCATATTGAAGGCCAAGTCTTCTATAATTTCAGCTAATTGTGTAATTGTAATAAGACAATCAATCATTAATTCTATATTCCTCCTCAGCGCAAAATTCACAAAACTGCTTCCACACACTGGTTTTGAAGTTAACCGTGTTTTCTGGAACTTTACTTACATATTTCTAGCCCTTGCATTGTCATTACCAAATCAAAATATTTTTTCTCTCAAGAAATAAAAAAGTAAGTAAGTGACCTAGGTATCTACTCTGCGAATGACGAGAAGGGAAATGTCAAATTTACAGAAATTTACTTTATAGGAAATATCTTTTGTCATTTCATGTAGATTTACCGGTAATAATGTTAACACTAGTGGTATTACAAGAGAGACAATTTTGAATATTAAACACCGTAATTTTGCACACGATCCAAACTTCACATCAAGTCAACTAGTTTTATAAATAGTTATTCAATAACTGTCATCCATACTAACATGGATTTTTACTGTCATTTGTCATTTAGTTTGTTCACAGTGCTCCATTTTGTCACCTTATCTCAGGTATACCTCTAGTATCTTGGTGCAAATTTTCAGGGCCATAGATGCATAATGCTTTTAAAAAATTGGGCAAATACTGTCAATTGAGTATTAAAAAATGAATTGAAGTATATTGAATGATTAAATCCAAATTTTGTTGAGGATAAACAGAAATTAATAATAAGATTGATGTAATTTAATAAATTTTCAGTAGTAGATTACTGCCCTGTAATTTAAAGAGCGCTAAAAAAATGAATTATCCACGAAAGTAATTTAAAAGCAGTTTACCTAAAAAAATAACCAATCTTTTATCTATCCCCTAAATAATTTCATTACGTATTATGTTAACACAACTACTATAATTTTTTCATCGTTAGTAATTTCATTTTTCTATACATTTTAAAATAATTATGGTTCTGTTTTAAGTGATCCTGTAGGAAATTCGACTTGATGGATTTATAAACGTCGAGGCATTCGGTGAATGTCGATAAATATTTTTCTTGTACGGTTTTTAATGAAAAAAACAAGAGAGTCTCGAGTGTCTTAAAATTTCGAACCAATTACCTCTTGCCTTCGGGCTGGGGACGTTAATGGTTACCGAGGCCGTAATCGATGTTGATTTTAAAAATGAAATTAAGTCTTTTGAATATGATAGTCGAATATTAATTTTGTAATGTTCAATCGAACATTCACCAAATTATATAAGATAGATAGTTTATGATCACATTATTCCAAGCAATACATATTTGTGCTCCAAAAAAGAGCACAACTTGATCCATGAGATCACTTCGCTGCCATCGGCTCTAGAACAGACGAATCGTCAGTCAGAATTTTTGGAATTCGTTGGGGTTTACTTTGATCCCATCCGTGTGGCATACTTTCGAGGATTTTTGAAAATTATCTGTTTCACAATATTATCAATTTATTGTTTCATTGTTTTGCGATAACTCCTAATGGACAGTACCATAATAATAAGAAAAACAAATGTTATGATCAATGTTTTTTCAGTTTTGGATTGAAATAGTGTGATTAACTTAATACATATATCCTCATCGTCATCTTGACCGTTCAATCCAGAGGGATTATGGCTAGCCTAATAGAGCTGTGTTGAATCCTATCCTATTGACGAGATGGATTACTCCTCTCTACGTACGACTATAATCCTTTATCTGCCCTGTCTTCTTTTGTTATAGTTTTTTCATTCTCTTCTTTTCTTGTATTTTGTTCTCCGGTCTCTGATTTTCAATGTTTTATTATCTTCCTCCACTTGATCCTACCATCTGCTTCGTGGTATACTTCTTGCTCTCGCCTTTAATGGAACCCATGTTGTTATTCTCTTTTATATTTCTGCTGGTTCTCTTCTCATCACATCTCTTGCTTTTACTCAATATATGTTCCCCTAAGTTGGAATAAAAAGCTCTGCATTATCCAAAACCTGGAATACAGTCATCAATTATCAAATTTTTTGTCAAAAAATATTAGTTTCACTCAAGAGTGAAGTACCTTTAAATTTGACTATATCGAAAAATGTTACTGAAAAAAGTTGATCAGGGGCCGCGACGCAAAAGATCTGACCGTTACGTTGCGTTATGTTACGTTGCTTCGTTATGTGCCTTGCTTGCGTGCGTGTGGTCTCTCCTGAGTCTCTCTCTCGTTTACGAAGCAGCGATTCATATGCTTCGGCCGGCTATCGAACCCGGGCCACCCGCGTGGAAGGCGAGCATTCTATTATACCACTGAACCACCGACGCTATATTAAAATTCTATACAAAACTGGTATTCGCAGTGCTGGTGATCTACTTGAATTTGTTCGGATACATTTTTACTATTATTTCCATAATTTTTTTTTCGCGATTGATCTTTTTTGTTTATTCACAGCATCGGTTGTCAGGACGGTAGGTTGTGTTTGCTGGTTTCTAAGTTTAACACGTCGGTAAGTGATTTACTTACCGTTCAGACGTCGAAAAGTAATAAATAGCAATTTCACCAAAATACAAAATATATTATTTTAAACTGATCGAGAAGTATACATGTCACTTTTGACATCTCGTTCATTTCGAAGAAATTTAAATTGTTTTATTCGGATTTTATTTCAATACGATCGCGCAAAAATGGTATAAGCATCTCGAACGTTAAGGGTAATTATAGTTGAAATAATACCCTTCTTGGTGTGCGTCATCGATTGTTAATGTCCTAATACATTACGTAGAAAGAAATGAAAAAAAGGCAGGTCTGTGATTGATTCTAATCAAAATATCACAATAATGAACCGTTTGAATGTATTACAAAAGTCAATCATATTCTTTGACTTACAAAAATTTGTTTGGTTGATGTTTAGATTACGCGCAAGCTCAACCTATCAATCGAGAATTTAAAATACTATGAAGGCGTTACTTTCGTAGCGGCAATGTGTCCCACGTCTTTCTCTACTGTCACACTGACAGTTCTCGACAGGTCTGTACTTTGTTGTTTACGGTCAATTATTATTTATGAAAAGTGAATATTAATCTTATTGTTTTATTTATCTAAATAATACAAAAATATGCATGGATACACGGAAAAACATCAGTATTTTGAAAGTTCTCAAGTATTTTCAGTTATAAAAAGAAGCTGGTATTTATTAATTGCATAGCCTTTTTGAATTTGGCTGGATACGATCCTGATCAAATTTAAGGTTATCTATATGTCAAAATGAAAAATAAAATAAACGACATGCCGAAAACCCGGATATACGTCACAATCGATGACGCACACCAAGAAGGGTATTATTCAAACACTAAGTTATGAAATTAACATCATATTAATGTTAGAAACTAACAAATTTAATTTTCACTCATACTAATGCTTCGACATATCCAACCTTTTTTTAGTAACATTTTTCGATATTGTCAAATTTAAAGGTACTTTACTCTTGGGTAAAACTCATATTTTTTTACCTCCCTCGTATACGACTGAAAAATTTGGTATTCAATGACTGTATTATAGGTTTTAAATAATGCGAAACTTTTTATGAAGAATAACTTTTTTTCCTAAAATTAATAATAAAAAAGATCTCCAAAGGATTCCAACTTAGGAGGACATATTGTATAACGGACATTATTTTCTCCACATTTTGTCAGCTTCTAATAAATGGAGGGGTACCAGGCGTTCATTATCTTTTACTCTATCAAATTCTTGGAACATGGTTAGAGAGAAGCTCTATTGAAGTAATTATCATTATTTTAATTCACGGTACTTATTTATACGATATACCCTTATTCTGCTTAGGAGCACTAATATAGGATAAGCCTCCTGGTTTATTGGCTGCGATATTTAATAATTTTTTCGGTGAATTATTTGTCTGCTTCGTACTCTTGATGGTAATATTTATAGAATATATTTCGTATTTGGTGAAATTGGTCTAAGAGTGTTTTTTTTTTGTAACAAAATACAGCCCTGTCTGTCTAGACAGAAAAAAATATTTTGTATAATTTATCTAAACATGTTGAACAAAAAGATAATGCAAATGTTCTAACTAATTCCTACCCAACAATCTGCGGCGGTAATTTTTTTCACATTTGCATATCGTTTTACTCAAATTTATTTAAATGAACTGTAAATATATTCCGGCAAATAATGGCATTTTAAGAAAGTTTCTAATAGATTCCAGCGGCTGGGAAACTACCCAAATTATCCAACTAGCAAGAACAGCGGCTCGCTTCTAAACTTTTGCTCATCTATTCCCGTTTTTTTACCCTTTAAGCTCCTTTGCACCGGAGTGCCGTATAGACCCACTCACCACAAACCTAACTGATCACTCGTAAATTTCACAACACGCGTCCCTTACTAGAAAACACATAACATAGTGATTTTCAGTAATGGATAACAATTAACTGACTAACTATATTGGCAACAGCGTGAGACAAAATTTTGATTACCTGAATCCGCTCAGTCCAGACCGTTTCTCGATATCTTAATCAGTTTCCAAGTTATGGGCTCATGAAATGTGTCTGAATTCCTATTATCACCCAGTATATAAGAAATATCCCTTTATCACAGTCATATATCTCTCTCCAGCAATTTTTGCGATAAGATGAAAAACGCTTCACCTCTAGTTGAAGTTCTTAGGAATAGTTTTTTGCAAAGAAACTATTTTAAAGCAGCCATATGAAAGCAGTTTTTCGAGGTGATTCTTATCTGTTCCATTGCAGCTTTCGAAAAAAAAAA
>CAJUYI010004917.1:0-17049 GCA_910591695.1 Galerucella pusilla
TAAATAGAAGGGGTTTAGGACTAAATATCCTGTCCAAAAATATCCTGCCAAAAAAACCCATCCCGTAATATCCCCTAACAAAAATATATCTTAGAAAATATTGGATGAGAGGGATGAATGCATTGTAATTCACATAAAGTTATTCAAGAAGGGGAAGGGAATATAATATTTTCAGTTGAGGATATCAATGAACAGGTTTTTATTGGCTGGGGATATTTTTGGACAGAGTTTTTATGGCAGGATATTTTTGACAGGATATTTTTGGACAGGATATTTAGTCGTGCTAGCAAATAACAATCCGTACTATTTACCTTTTTCTGTAGCATCGGGGAAAAAAAGTTGTTTTTTTTAATTAAAATTATTACGATCAAATATGACACAAGAGAGACTCGGTAATTTGGCAATCATACATTATACGATATACATATTCAATTTCAAAACTAGATAAGTGAGTAATAGTGATTATTTCAATTTTTTTGTGTAGATACCCTCTGATCTGATGTACCATTATCAAAATTAAATATAAATATTGGCACGTATTTTATTCATATACAATATGTCCCCCGAAGTTGGAATCATTTGGAAAACTTTTTTATTATTAATTTCAGAAAAAAAAGTCATTCTTCATAAAAAGTTCTGCATTATCTAAAACTTAGAATACAGTCATCAAATATCAAAACTTTTAGTCGTATACAAGGTTTGTCGAAAAATATTAGATTAAATTTGACAATATCGAAAAATGTTACTAAAAAGGGACAAAGGGCGTAAAATTAGCATAATTTTTTTAAGCAGTTTTTTTTTTGTTATTCAGGCGAGAAACAGGGACCTCCAAAAGCTCTAGCTCTGTTCACATCAGAATTCTTAGGAACCGGCTTATTAATGTTCTTGGGATGTATGGGTTGTATAACTGAGGTGGACAATCCACCTGCAGCCCATCACTTCACATCGTTTGCCTTTGGATTGGTGATTCTATTAATTATCCAGGTAAAAAAACTTGAATCTATAATCGATATATATAATTAAAAATAATTGTTATTTATTTATAGGGTTTCGGTCACATCTCTGGAGCTCATCTAAATCCCGGTGTTACATTGGCTGCAGTAATAATGAAATTACTGTCACTCAAAATGGCAGTTGTATACATCGCGGCACAATTTTTAGGAGCCATTTTAGGCTTTGGACTATTAAAAGTGAGTTTTCGTATTTGCGATTCTTACTGTTAAAGCTCAACAATGTTTATAGTGATACTAAACACATTAAAAGAAATGATTTTTTATTAATTATTGATATGTTTGTTGCAGATATTGATGCCTACTGACTATTATAAAGATGGTTTTTGCATGACATTACCGCATACGTTGATAACACCGATGCAAGCTCTCGCTATTGAAACAATTATAACCGCAACGCTTATTATAGTCATTTGCGCTGTTTGGGATAAAAGGAATGAAGATAAACCCGATTCTGTACCATTGAGATTTGCGTTTGTAATTGCCGGGATTTCCATGGTTGCGGTAATTATATTTATTGAATATATTTGTTGTGTACGGAATATTTTTTTAAAACAGGATATTCCAAGAGTTGGTACCAACTTGAGATATAATCGGAATCTCTTTCCATAGGCTTCTAAAGTAAAAATGTATACCGTGAAAGACAGAAATCTGCTGAATGTCGAGATACAACGGTGAATGTCAAGGTGAAGACACATTAAATTCCCAAAATGTCCATTGTGTAAGGGTGGGAAAATGGCTCTGAAATACCAGAAAATCCGTTTTCCCGCGATATCTACCGAGATTTGACCACTGGAGAATTTTTGTTCAGACGAAAAATAAAGAGCAGTTCATTACCCACAAAAATGATCCCTAGCATTTTTTCGAAAAATTAGATAGTTTTCGAGATAAATGGCCCGAACACCGACCCAAAATTGAGCCCCAGGCCGGCTTATAGAGAGCACGCTCTGAGGGCTTGACGTCCTCAAGTAAATTACTAATTTTTTAATAACTCGCGTGAAAATCAATATTTTTTAATGAATCAAAGTGCGGGTGAAAGAAGGGCTCTCTATAAGCCGGCCTGGAGCTCAATTTTGGGTCGGCGTTCGGGCCATTTATCTCGAAAACTATCTAATTTTTCGAAAAAATGCTAGGGATCATTTTTGTGGGCAAAGAACTGCTCTTTATTTTTCGTCCGAACAAAAATTATCCAGTGGTCAAATCTTGGCAGAAATTGCGGGAAAACGGATTTTCTGAAATTTCAGAGCCATTTTCCCACCCTTCCACAATGCTCAGGTACCTGACATTTTGGGAATTGAATGTGCCTACCATAACCTGCAAAATTGCTCTTGCTGGACCAGTTGCCCATGTTGACACCTTCGTTTACTGAACTAATAATAATTAGGTACATTCATTTAAATTGAAACTTCAGATTATTTTATTTTTTACTAATGGTTCTATTTTGAATAAACACCTATCTCTTGTAATTACGAAACACATGATAATCTTTTAGGTTTTCCATGTTTTTTAATAATGTTGCCTTTTAAACGCGGAATAAGTGCATATTCATACGATTCCAACTTAGGGGGACATATTGTATATAATGTGTACTTTTTATTCTCTCTACAAATATAAACTCTTAGAAAACGATATACAGAGGTTTTAATTTTCCAGGGTCCCCTCACTGGTGCTAGTATGAATACAGTCAGAAGTTTAGCCCCTGCTTTGTTTTTGGGAAACTTCCAACATTTGTGGGTAAGTTTTATATCAAATTTCAAAAAAGGAACTAAGTAGATATTGAAAAAGCTTAGTCAGTACAAAGAACGGCATGAAATATTACAAAAAATTACCTAATCAAAGCTCTCGAAAACGTTTTATGTAAAATAAACAACTCGAAATTGGAATCGGGTCAGTGAATAATGTGTTGTAATCAATCACTGAAATTCTTTCGAGTACCTTCGAAAACGCGTGGAAGGATACCTACCTATTATACATCTCGTTAAATCGACATACTTTAATGAATCTTAACAACTGCGCCTTTCTACGAATTAATTTGTTCAAGTAACAAATCGATTCTTATATAAAGCTAGAGTTAGGTTAGATTAGGTTTGTGGATCAAGAGAGTTAAGTTTTGATTTGATTTTAGATTTATTGGGTTGGACCTAACATTGGTGCAATAATAGGATGTGGGATTTACAAGTTCCTGTTTAGTTTACCCGAAGAAGATGCTCAAAATAAAGAAGAGACGATCAGTTTACAAGACGTCAAGTCGGAAAAAGCATAATTTTAATAAGTCTTCAATGATGACTAGAACTTTTTATACATTCCTCGTATCTATAAGATATGAAAAAAAGACGAGTAGCTGTTATATTTAACGATGTTGTTATAAAACATTATTTTATTGGAAAATAAGTATTACCTATTTGTTACAAATGATGTACACATTATTGGATATTTTTCTATTTTTTTTCCGAAAACTACGTATTTTGGATAAATCCAACTGTATATATTTATTTCCTACTGATCAAATCAGTTTTAGATATTTATTTTAATTATAAGATGAGACAAAGCTATTTTTTGTAAATAAAATATTTTACTGTTTTATAAATCTGCACTTTTTATTAACCTATATTCTCAGGGCCGGTTTGAGGAGTGTGTGCTACGTAGCCAGCCGCACACTTGAGTCTTTTGGCCAACCTGTGAGTGTTGCACACTTGCAATTTTCGCCTTAGGCCGGCCCTGTCTATTCTTCACACAAATCAAGAATTATTTGTACTTTTGTGAAGTCTCTTGTCAAACAAATTTGAACAAAGAAATTAAATTCTACCATTGTTCTAAGATATTTAAATTCTTTCTAGCGCCATCTACCTTTTAAAAGCTGAGTTTTAAAACATACAAATGCAAACGTCTACTAAGATCTGTCTGTCGAAAAGTTTCAAGATATCCACCGGCAGGTGTAGTAGCAGTCGACAAACTGTAGGTATTGAGATAAAGAAAGTAAAAAATGAGTGAATATACAGGGTGTCCCATGACTGTTTAATCGGCAGTGGGGCGTTATATATACGAAATATCTATTACAATACTTTATAAACATTGCAATGTTGTGAAGGGTGGTTTTTAAATGTTGAAAAGTTACTTAATGCACGTGACACATTTTTTTACAACAGAATTATTGAGCATTAATTATTTTTCTCTTGGCAAAATTTTTTTTTCACATATAACACTAATAACAGTTGATTTTTAAGGGTTGAAAAAGTATAAAATTGTATTTTGAAATGTAACAAATTCATCATTTTACTAATTCAAACCAATTTTCACCTATCTTAAGATTTATAATGCTATTTTTCAATTTTTGACATTTAGGGGTAGTTTTCACCCCTAAGAAACAATCAGGGTTCGTCGGCATGACATGATATATAAAGCAGAGGGTGAGTTGAGCCTAATCCCAAATTTTTATGCAAATCAATCAGAGGCGAAATCATTTTTTAAGGATTCGTGATTTTTTTTACATTAAGCTGTAACAGGGGCTGCTTTTTAAGGATTGAAATATGATGAAATTGTATTCCAAAGCTCAAAACAATCATTATGCAACTTATCCAAATCAAATCTTACCCATTTTCAGGTTTAAAATGTTATTTTATGATTTTTGACAAATAAGGGTAGTTTTCACCACTAAAAATCGTTTAGCGTCCTTCGGTTCGATATAGATTTTGAACCTTCGGCTATCACCTACCTGCTGTTAAAATTTCAAGTCAATCCATGATGGACGAAAAAATTGCGAGGTTTTACCTTTTTTTGAGCTTCATTCCCTGTACTAATAAAGAGCCAAAAGACATCCCTATTTGTTAATAGACTAGTTACAACTTTAACCCTTCCTCCCTATTGAAATTATTACTTCTTTAATTAATTGGAGTAATAAAATAATATTTATAAATATTAGAACGTCGACCTATTTTTGTAAATAACTTTTTTTGTCCCATTGATTTATTTATCTGAATCTCAAGTGTTACGACAAATATTTTTGTCATAGTATCAAACAAATAATACTTGGCACTTGATGTATCTTTCGAAATGGTTTGTTTTTAAAAATAAATATCGAAAACAAATCGATAAATTCTGAAAATGTGAGACTTCCAAATGTTAATAAAGAAAAGAAATTTTAAAGAGTGTTTTTGAGTCGAAAAATATAACTACAAATAATGCATTTTGTGTGAATTTTTGAAAAATCAATTAATACTGATAAATAAGAATAGCTCTTATACGATTAGAGCGTGCAAATAGAAGGCGAAGCTTGTTTGGTTAGGTAAACACGCTCATGATGACATTAAAATTTAGTAGTGGTATCAAATGACAAAAATTACTATTAATGACAAGCTATTTTTATAATATTTCTTTAAAGCACGCAAATTTTTTCATACATGAAGTGCGAAATCTCCTTGTTTTTATACAAAAACGGAAAGACGGCAAATCTAAGTAGGATTAAGAGCTTTTGTTTTGAATGAATGAAGTTTTTTTTTTAATTATTCATAAAAGTTGTTATCTTTTCTTTTTGTATTAGTTAAAAATCTTGCTATTTGATTGTTTTCAATGAATTCAGTGAAAATAAATAAATAAGAATACTTTTTCATTAACGTCTTATAATTAAGAGCTTTTGTTTTGAGTTAGTGGAGAAGGCTGTTTATTTGTTTTTATTGTTTGATTATTCATAAACGTTGTTGTATTTTCTTATTGCATTAATTGGAACTCTTGCTATTTGATTATTGTCAATAGAAGCAATAAATATATTATTATTATTATTATTAAGTAGGAATAAGACAATCAAGGACACTCCTGAGAAACTAAGATTTATGTCAAGAGTCCTACCTCCAGAAAATATCGAAAGTTCCTGAAAAGTCACTTCGGGCTCAATTTGTATTTAGCATTTATAGACTTGAAGGCAGCTTTTGATACAGTGGAAAGAGAAAAAATTTGGGAGGTATTGGAAGACTTAGAAGTACCAAAATCTTTAATTAATATACATAATTAAAAGCACATACGAGACTGTCAAAAAAAGAGTGCAGATAGGAGGTCGAAGATCGGAAGAGTTTTCAATGAAAAAGGTATAAAACAAGGTGATAGCTTAAGCCCACTGTTGTTTGTTATTATTATGGACAAAATAGTGAAGGAAATAAAAAGACAAGGAGGAAATCTGGACACGATAATAGGGTACAGCAACATGGTACCGGTCAGACTAAGTAACCTACTATACGCGGACGATGTCGTACTCATATCAAAAAAAGTAAAGTCTTCAGGGACTTTTCAGGAGCTTTGTTCCCTCATTTACTGGACTATTATGGAATTGAAGAATAACCACCACAAATAGCATGAATTTTAACTATAGTTTTTAAATTGTGGATTTAATATTATAAAAAGATTATCAAAGTAATTAAAATACTTAGTTAAATCTGAACAGATTATATAATAAAAATGCGTGGGTATATATAAAAACCGAGATAAAAACTTTAAACCAAAAAACAGAACAAACTATTTTCAGTATATTTAGCTATAAGTATTAGAATTTCTTATTCGATACTATATGGTCATCATTAAGTAATTAACAAAAATTACAAAAATTGTGGAAATTAACAGTATTAACGCAATATCCATAACAAAAGTCATTAAGGTAAACGATATAGTAGTGCATGTTTTTAAAATGATATTGATTAACATGCGTCGTTAACACATTTGCACCATTTAAAGTTTATTCTTTTCACAGGTAAGTTATAATCAAACTATTATCAGATAACAATTTATTATTAATTTTTTTTTACTTGATAATGTTAATTAGTTAAATTGTATTATGAATTCAATCTCTTCTCCGGCACTCCCTTGAAGTTCGGTTTCGTGACCAAGTATATCCTCCTAAAGGGTGGCGTCTCTATGTCGGTAATTAGGTATAAACATTTTCACAGTCAACTGAGCACACTTTCACAGTTTTGGCGAACAAGTAAACACTGTTATAGACACTGTTTTGAACATTTTGTAAATTATGCTGAAATAGGTGAGTTATTTAAACAAATACATTATATTATTTCAAGAAAACTAATACCAGATTAATGATAATAACATAAACTTAATCTTTGTTCGCTGTCACACAATTTGTTTCAGTTTTTTACTATGTAGCACTCTACCTATTATCTCCCCATTCAATTGACAATTGATTTATTATCGGCCTACCATTTAAATTCGAATGGGACTACTGTTCCAATACAAGAAGAATGATCAAATATGCGATCCATAGACAAAGAATTATGTCCAAAAATGTATACAGTGTGGAATGTGTTATGGAATAAAATTCTTCATGTCATTATTTTAGAAAATTATAAAAAATGCCGAGACACGTCAACTTATGAATTGAGTTGTGCGTTATGTAAACATAAATTTAAATGTACATTGTGATTCACGCAAGTATGCCATAGTCTGTGTTGTTTTTTTTAATGAAACACCCTGTATATTTGTATATTTTGAAATCCTCTTAATGAACCGATTCCAACAAACTAAATAATGTATGGTCAATTATGAATTATACAGGGTGAAATTTTAAAATTAATAATTTATTACACTTGAAATATTGGTAATTTTTTAAATAAGCTAAATATGGATTTATCAAAAATCTAAACTAACTAATTATTAGACGTATTTGTATATTAAACAAAACCTGCTACGCCCATGAATTTTATCATAAATACCTAGAAATTGCCTAAAAAACGCCAATAATTAGACAAAATCGGTAAATAATGTGGATTGTTTTAAATCGGTAAATAATGTGGATTGTTTTCTATTCTGTCAGTTGTTGATGTGTTGACAGTTTATACTGAAAAAGTAAAATCTTTGTCAAACACTATTTCCTTGTCGACATAACAATGAAATATTCAACTTAGACTCACCGAATTGAGATTTTAATGATGATCGGGTACGGGGATAACTGCAGAAGTCAAGTTGAAGTGGCAAACTTATTTAATCACAGGTATCCCGAATTGCCTAATATTTCACAAAGTACTGTGTCTAAAATTCATGCACAATTCAGAGAGCTTGGACATGTCAAACCATTGAAAAGAAAACCACACTTCGTTGAGGATGATGTGAAAGTGAATATTTTGTTAAGTGTCGAAGAGAATCCAACTTCAAGTACACGTCAAATTGCCCGTGAAAATAATGTTAGTCATACAACTGTTCTAAGATGTCTTCATAAAGAAAAACTTCATCCCTACAAATTAACTTTTGTGCAGGAGTTAACAGAAGACGATCCAGATCCTAGAATGGATTTCTGCAAAAGTTTGATGAATAAGCTGAACAGAAATGAGATAGCTCTTGGTATCATTCTTTTTTCTGACGAATCAACATTCACATTGAATGGAGAGGTAAACCGACAGAACTGTAGATATAGGTCAGCAGAGAGTCCTAATTGGATGCGTGAGACACGTACTCAGTACCCTCAAAAGGTGAACGTTTGGGCCGGTATCATAGGCGACCATATTATTGGTCCCATATTTATAGATCGAAATTCAACAGCTGAAAAATATTCAAATATGCTTAGAAATGAAGTTATTCCTGCGTTGGCAAACTTATATCCCAATGCAATAGATCCTAGATTACCGAATGAAAATGTTTGGTTCCAGCAAGACGGGGCAACACCCCATTATGCTTTAATGGTAAGAGCTTATTTAGATGAAATCATCCCCAATAAATGGATTGGACGAAGAGGTACTATCGAGGGGCCAGCTAGATCGCCAGACCTTACGCCGTTAGATTTTTTTCTGTGGGGTTATCTAAAGAACAAAGTATATGCAACACAACCAACTAGCATTGTAGACCTCAAAGACAGGATAACTACAGAAATACGGAATATTTCACCTCAAACTTTAAACAAAGTTAAGGAGGAGTTCTATAGGAGACTGTGCTATTGCCAACAACTAGGTGGAGAACACTTTGAACATTTATTTTAATGTATTAAAATCAAATACATCAGGTATTTTATGTATGTGCTTAATAACTGTGAAAAAAAAATTTCACCCTGTATAATCAGTCACTTAAAAATTCCATACCCAGTATTTCTTTACTATGTACAAACCAAGTTCAATATATTTACGTAAATATCAACTCAAGTATAAGAGGTTAAAAATAATCATTTGAGAAAATGTATTGTGTAAGTCTTCGTTTGATTATATTTTGTTATTACCCTATTTTTGTGCACCAAATATCCAACTTCATTTATTAAGGTTTCCAAGGAACTTTCCTATATTTTTCCTAAGTATTCAAATTGCATTAAAACGTCGAATTTTGTTAGTGTTGGTTAAAAAAAATTGATGGTGATAGGTAAATACTAATACTACAATAGATCATTAAATTTACCAACGTTTTAGCGACATTTAAAAATATTTTCCAAAAAAATAACTAACTTTTTACTTTAGTACCAACATACATTATGTATAAGGCTTTAAATAAATAAAATTACTTAATTATGTATGCGTTTCAGTAGAATAACCTCCTTAATGGTATAAATAACTCTTAATACACCTCAAATTTGTTATGATTAGAAAAAATAACATAGTATCGCTGATATACTTTCGGTTAGATAACTACCTAACTTTAAAAACAAAAGATTTTCAAGTTTATTAGCTAATTGCAGTAAATAATGCCAATTACAGAGGGAGAGAGAGAGACGCGGAAGTAAATTACTTATGATAGACAAAAAGTAGTTAGAAACTAGGTACTTGGATCATAAAACAAAGCTAAGCTGGTATATACATAGCTGTATCTCCTCCAATAAATAGGTACCGGTAAGCTTATCAATAATTCACTTTTCAAAACTTTTAATAATTAATATATACTCATTTAAAACAAGTTGATACCTGTCTATTTATAAACATTTCTTGGTGGAGTGAACTATATTTATAAAAAAGTGTATTCCTATAGTTTTACTTTTTTGTCTCTCCAAGTATTAGTCATTTTATTATTGTACATACATACATTATTCCCATATATGGTCATTCACTAAGTAGGTATAGAAATAAAGTGTTGAAGAAATAATTTTACCTGTGAAATATTATCTTCAATAAATGATGTAGATGTTATTGAATCAGTTCTGCTCTGGATAGTCATATTAATTTTATGTAGGTTCACTTTTATCACTGCACTTCACATTATAGTTTTTATAAGTTCAAAACAAATATAAATGTCACGTTAAATTTATAATTCATTACGATAAAGTTATAATTCTACCGAACACACAATTACCGAATAAATTTGATTATATACCTGTTAACTTTAAAATTTTTAAAAGGCACAAAAATTATTAATACAACAGGTGATTAAGCGTCCTAAAATGGCGATTTGACCCTTTGGAGATGACAGTCTTCTCACTTTCTGATTCAGTTCTTTCACTGATTACTGATGATAGATAATATATAATTTTCCATTAGTACGATAAAGATAGACAATATAACGGCGTACTATTCGAATTAAAACGATATTCAGTTGTTTTTTAAGTCGAAAAGGTAAGTAGCTGTAAGAGTGACGACCTTATCAGACAACAGATGGCGCCAACGGTATCTATTTATTTAATATAAATTATATTTAAAATAATTTCAAGTATACAGGGACATGTAGAAAAGTTTATATTCTTTTTCTCTTATAGTTTCAATTTGTATCGTTAACCACGCCAAAAAAACAAAAGAAGCACGTTGGTGCACACGCCCAACTAGCAACAATTTCAATTTTGACCATGGTGGACAGACAATTTTCTCAAAAAAACGGTGTGGCAGTAATAGAAGTTCCAAATCCAGAACAGAAATGGGTAACTTCGGATACAAAAGGTAGTACAGACGAAATTATTTGTGATGCCGAAGATACTGGTGAGTACTTTTATTAAAAGTATTATATTTTGTACATTTTTGGCAATACATCTGTCTGATATTTCGTGTGAAATGGAAAATGATAGGATATGAGTAATTGAAGTGGATTTATTACTATTTCAGGTGGCAATATCTAAATGGATGTTCCACTAAACGAGTTTCGTGTCTGATAAACTCATCCCTTGGAGAATAAATCGAATGTTAAAATTTAATAATTAAATTGAACTTAAAGTAGGTAGTAGATATTTTAGTTGAAATGATGACTTTCAACACTAGTATTTGAAAAAATTATTTTCTTGTGAGTAAAGTTATTTTAAAATCGTCATGCCATGAAAATCTTAATCATCCACAACTGCACATGTTAACAAAATGAAAAAAATTAAAAAATTATATAAATTAAATTGACAACAATCGTAAAATGTGAGTTAGCCGCAAGCAACTTGTGGTGGTTGACTTAAAATAACGTGGCCTAGTATTATTCCTTCTCTAAAAATAAATAAAATTTTCTCATGTGTGTGGGGATAGTCATACGGACGGTGTGTTTTGATATTTAATTCAATTTAAATCTGGGAGTTTATCGGGAATTATATACCTCGAAAAATAGTTGATATTATGAATTACGCGAAACAAAATTATCAGTTATTTCTTTAATATTATTCTCTAAGGTGTTTTAAAATAAGTTAAAAATGGAAGTTCGTAAGTACATAAACATGGAATTTTGTCTATTTTAACAATGATTAATTACGTCTAAAAAAATGTTCTATTACTTGGTTCCACGTCTTTCTTGGTCTACAACTTTTCTTGTTTTTTATTGACTTACTAATCTTATAATTATACAGGCCTCCAAATAGATAATAGTATATTCTTCAACGAGTGCAGAATGATGGCTATTATTCACGCGGATGAAGTTTCCAAAACGAGGGAGGGCAGCGAGTGAGTTTTGGAATCATCCAAATGAATAATAGCCATTCTACACAAGTAATAGTATATTATTAAACGAGCAATTTATGATAGCCATTATTCACGCTGGATGACGTTTGCGTCCCGAGCCGCAGGCGAGGGGCGCAAGTCACCCGTGTGAATATTGGCCATAAATTGCGAGTAGAATACTATACTTTGTCCACGACCCTTGATTTCTTTATTAAATAAAAGTCAACTAACCTCCAGTTAATGAAGTTATAATATGTAGATTTCCGATTTTTCTGGCAGCAGTCCTATAGTCGTTAATTTCGCCGCTTTTTTTATTTCAGTTTGTGTACAAGAACGTTAATTTCCACTATTCGAATTCAATGAATTCATCTTTGCAGTAATATAGCAAGTTCATAACAATTTGGTATTACTAACGTCAAAATTAAATAATTTGACATATATAGAGATGGGCGATACCGTGTAAAGTATCAATACAACGTACCGTTATAAATATATTGTTTTGAAATACTTAATACTAGAGAATATCGTTATGAAAAGTATCAATACTAAAGATTTCGATATTTTATCGATACGATATATTTCAGAAACAAATTTCCTGAACAAAATACACAGATTTAAAAGTTTATTTCATATTGTACCCCCATCTTTAGTCGTGAATTATGAACCATAATTCACTCTAGTAGATATATGGGTACCATATACCTTTTGTTAGGAGGTAAAATATTGACTTGTTATTAGGTGGTCGTGGACAAAATCTAGTTTTAAATAAAAAACTTCAATATTTTTTTGTTTTCCAGGAAATTTGGTGAAAGTCTACGACAACATGTCGATCATTGAAAGATTGATTATGTGTCTATCTGAATTGGGGGGTACTGCATGTTTGGTATTCCTAGGATGCTTGGGATGTACCAGTAACGATGCCACTTTGATATCCTTTACTTTTGGTTTGGCCATCATGATTGCCGTTCAAGTAAGTTTCGAAAACTACGATTCATTTAGTCATTCATAAATGGTTTTTTTTATTTTTAAAGATTTTTATTTTTTTATATTTTATCTACTAACGGCTGCAGAAAAAATACTGTACGTAACGCTACCCGAAAGTGATTTTACGGGACTCACAGGCTTCCAGGACTCGCCCTGGAACTGCCTACTCATCCCGTAAAATATCACTTTCGAAACTTGTTAAGTAAATAACTATTTTTTATTTTTAAAGATTTTCGGTCACATTTCTGGAGCTCACGTAAATCCAGCTGTCACTGTGGCAGCTGCTGCTTTAGGACAATTTCCATTAATAAACGTTCCTATATATTTCCTGGGACAAATTTTGGGGGGTGTCATAGGCTTTGCATTAGTAAGGGTGAGTTAAAAAATTAAAAACAATATTAGGTAATGATAATAGGAAGTTTTCCTTATTTTTAGGCACTATTAGCAAATTATCCTGCAAACTTAGATGCACTATGTTCGCCAGGGCCGAATATACATTTATCGGACTTTCAAGTATTTTTAACAGAATTTCTTCTAACTTTATTATTGATATGGGCTTGTTGTGCGGTGTGGGACAATAGAAATAGCACGAAACACGATTCAGTGCCGTTACGTCTAGGTTTGACTGTTACTGGACTTGCAATGGCTGGGGTTAGTACAAATATTTAATTTGAATGAAAAACATTCTAATACTCGATAATATTTTATAGGGTAGCTTGAGCGGGGCAAATATGAATCCTGCTCGAAGTTTGGGTCCGGCTTTGATAAATGGAACTTGGCATCTTCACTGGGTAAATAAATACACACCAAAAATAAACAGTTTATGAAAATATTTACGAAAAAATTTTAATTCCAGGTTTATTGGATTGCTCCGATATCAGCAGGTCTCGTCGGTGCCATATCCTATAGGATAGTTTTCGGAAAGGAATCCAAAAGTGATAATGAAACATTCCCTTCTTAAATATAGACAGATCTATCTTAGGTTTTTAAATGAAAATGAAATTTCTAGACGTAGGTATTTTACTTATCGGTAGATATGTACAGGGTGATTCGTAAGTAATGTTTGTAATGTATTTTATAGAGGACGCCACATAGGCCACGTATGCGGCATAAATGTGCGCAAAACTTTTTTGCCTTTTACATTTAGCACCACTACGATTGTACTGTACTTCTATGTAAAAATAAAATTACTTAAGGACCACCCTTTATATCAGAAATTAATTGTTTATAGAATATTATTTATATTTATGGTTACATTGCTTATTAAAGATGGTTAGAAAGTATTTCAAAGTGTTTCTCTATATAAGACATCAAATCATCAGGTGCCGTGTTTTTTATTTTTCAAGTTTTAGGAAATAAAACATCTATTTTGTCCCTTCTAGAAGGAATCTACAGGCGTGTCTGAAGGAGGTTTTACCTTCAATCCATGGCATCTACATGTTTTCGTATTGGGTATATTTATTAGACGCGAAGAAAACAATTTTTTTCATATGTACATTTTTTTTATACTTTCAGCTTGTTCATTTACATTAAATATATTTATTGGTAATTAAAAAAACCAATATTTACTACTACCACACTTAACGTGTGCTGATTCATTGAAATGAGTATTTTATGGAAGATTTTACTTAAATAAAGTGTATATAAAATGAATTTTTGAAAAATAAAGAGTTTCCCTTGTTTGTTTTTTCCTTTTTTTTCAGCAGAAAATTTTTGTGTTGATGGGTGTGGGTAGATGGTAACAAAACACTCAACCAAATGTATTTACGAATACAACTAATAATAATCCGATAAAAATAGATTTCGGCTATGTGAAAAGATGCTAACTGTCTCTCCTAACCACAAAAACATATTGAGTCGGTTACAGAAACGAAGGTCAGATAGAAATAGCCAACCGAACATAAATACCTACATGTAAATAAATATTTCCTAAACAAGTAACTGGAAATAATGTAAATTAATTAATGTCGGAGATTTGGATGAGCTGAATTTTACGAGGGTGAACTCAAAGGTTATCAAAGCACGACAAATTTGATGCGAGAGTTCAATTCTAATTAGGTAATCATGAGGTTTTTCAAGTTATTTGATGATCTTAATGAAATTTAGAAAGAAGAAAGGACGAAGGTGTGAAAAGTGTTTAAAAAACATTCCACTTTTTTCCTTTCCGATGTAATATTGCTGCATACCTCCTAGGTGGGAGATTACGTGGTACTGATTAACATAATAATGGTCCTTAGATAGTATTTCGTTAATAGCTTTTTAATTTTTTTGCGAAACTTTTAATACTTATCAATAACTTCTCGTTATTATTGTGTTAGTATTCAATTCGGAATAATTTCCATGACCTATGATACGGTTCAATGAATAATTTAAACAAGCAAAGTTATCAGAAGTTCGTACTTTTATCAACATAAAAGTAAAACAAGATGTTACGTAGAGAATATTAGTTTGACCATTGTCTAATATAAAGAGGTAGAAATTTTCATGATTTTACTATAAGTATTTTGCCATATACAGATGGTTTTAACTCGTCCTGGGACACCCTGTATACCATAATGCAAACAAAATAAATTTCCAGCTTAATGAACTGCTTGGCAACAGTGTAGGTATACATTATCCCGTTATTTTTAATTTTATCCACAACAAACTGTGTTTATGACTGAATAAAATTCCACAAAGGACTTTAACAAACACACAATGTCTAAATTAAATTTTTAATGAAACATTTTGTAATTTTACTTGATTAAGTCCGTCATTGTGTCTTTGTAATTATCATATTTTTATACAATTCACCATTGTCTAAAAATATCGAGTCATGAGGTCAAAATATTTCTAATCAAACAGAATTATGGGTGCGTTGCATCAAACAAACACCTAAACTGGGTTTATTGATAACCGAGTGCTTGAAACAAAGTGCCCTATGTGATATAACATTGGTACACCCTATTTTGTAATTTTTTTGGCTGGATAAACCTTGGCCATTTCCCTTTAGCCCGCCTCTGAGCCTGTATTTTATTCGATACAGATCGAGATCAAGCATCTATTTATACATATTATTGGTGTTGGTTTTGGTTATTCAATAAAACCTACCTATACACTAACAGAATTCGTATTTATTTCATTTGTGTTAAGCGCATACTAAATAAGTTAGATTTTATTAACTCATTGGCAAAATTTACCAAAAAATGAAGCTTTTACTTGATAAAGATCCATTTCGAAGGATGAAAAATTTAAATTGTTCTGCATTTATCTACTTTATTAGGTATCCCTTTATTAACACATTTATGATAATAGCGTATTCTACGTAAACTTTTATATTGACGTGTCATTTTTTGTTTTGTATAAATGCAGCTGTGAAAGATTCATTGACAAAAGAATTTCCTTTTAATACTATAATTGTATCATAACCATATTTAAGAAAAATTGTTACGTTTTTCTAAAAGCAAAGTTCAACACAGTTTAGACAAAGGAAATTATTTAAATACAAAATTATTGGCTTGTAAGAAGAATGAGTTAGCATAAAAAAATAGGAATTTAAATTATAATCATTAATATTTTAAGATTGTCTTAAAACAAGAACCTGTTATCTTAGAGGTGTGGACACTTGTGTGAGGTTGAAAAACCATTCGCTATGTTTTATGTATGAAAATAAGTTAAACCAACGGAAACTTATGGTGAATATAAAAAGAAAAGTTGAATTTTAATAAATAATTACATGTTTTAGTTAATAATTTAAGTAACTCTACATAAGAACCTTCAGAAAAAGTATCGAAAGAACAAACTACGCACCATAACGGGGCTACTTACGGGACACTTTCCCACAAAGGAGCACCTAAACAAAATAGGGCTGTATAACGGAGACCTCACATGTAAAAGATGCAAAAAGGATACCGAAACAGCTCTGCATGTACTATGCAACTGCGAGACGCTGGACCACAGGAGGCAGAAACTGTATGGTAGACCCCAAATGACTCCAGAAGACTTCTACATTCAACCAGCGAAGAACCTGTATGAGCTAATACAGGGAACGGATTGGCTGAATAGGCTGTAGTTAAAACACTACGAGTATCCACAATAAGCACTAGAGGCTGAGATGGCTCCTTTGAAAAAAATTGTACTTATGAAGAAAAAATCAGGAAATAAAATTATCATCCACGTCAGATTAAGCTGACTAAGTGATAGTCACTATGAAATGTCGTTAGTTAGTTAATTATAGTCTATATAGAAAGGACAAGGAGTAATAAATCATTCAT
>CAJUYI010004918.1:0-17048 GCA_910591695.1 Galerucella pusilla
GACCCAAAATTGAACAAATAAAGTACGAATTTATGGTAATTACGTTGATTTGAATATAATACAAAAACAATGCAAAACGAATTATTTTACTCGTTGCGACAGTTACAATGTTTTCCGCCAGAGGTCTCATTGAATTCTACTCCGCCCAATAAGTTTCAAAAGTAGCCGAATTTCAAAGCACCATTTATTTGTGAATAAAATTTTTGGCGATATTTTCAAAATAAATTAATATCTGTCGAATTTTAAGCGATTTGCGGGAAAATAGTATGTTCATCTCGTAGGAAAAGCCACATTCCTAAAATCTGTGTTGCTAAGGAGAAGCTCAAACTCTTCACAGTCGTGCAGGAATCTTAGGCTTTTTCTACTGGGTAAACAATGTACTATTGTTCAAAGAATTGACACAATCTATCCCTTTTCTTGACAAAAATCAGTTATATACCGTCACTCTCCATTGTTATCTGAATTTCTTGCTCTTCATAGTTATGAATTTCACAAGGATCTGATGTGCAGCCGCTCAATTTGACCTCTAGGGTTTCGAGCGCATTTCCTGAAAAACAAAATAAGAATTCGTGAGCATACAATACAAAAAATATTAAAAGTATAACAGTATATTATACACAAAGGTGGTGAAGAGACCCCTCGCGGAATAAGGTGCGAGGTTTATAAATGTCTTCAACACCATGGTGTATATTTTTTTCCACTACTGGCCAAATTTAAGACAAAAATTAGAAATAATTCACAAACTAGCCACGAGAAGCATTTACTCTGTCGTCTGACTGACAAGTACACTGTCAGTTTTCGATATATTATGAACGTACTTGTTATGTCATCAGTCATTTTTGGTTGAGCGCGAATTTCAAACTAATGGCATTTTTATTCAAATAATTTTATCTTGATAGATAATTTCAAGCATCGAATATGTTAAAGACAATCTCCTGGGTATACAAAAGCTGCGTTCGTTATTTGCGTCCGATTAATCTTTTTAGTCTGAATCGTTCGTTTATTACATCTAGAGGTAGGGGAGGTAAATCTGAACTGTTCGGTAATTCCGCTCAGATCAGTCCAATGTAAATCTGTTTGCTCGGAATATTTTGACCGACGAGAAAGATTAATCTGTTTATCTGTCATGTTGTGAGGTTATGTTGTAGTCACTCCTATCATTAGATAAATCTCGTACTGTTTGTTGACCATGAATAGCTACCAAAATTGCCTCAGGGCTAGACATAGTCGTAAATAATGAAAAATGAATTCTAAAACGACAAAATCAAACAAAAAAATCGTAGTCTCTAAAATGAAAGACAGGCAAAAGGGAGGTTAGAAGTTCGTTTATATGTAGGATTGGTCGAGCCGTTCGTTAATAGCAATTTGCTCAGATTAATCTGTGATCACATGACCAAAAATCCGTCGCCTCTGCGATGCAAATAACGAACGCAGCTATAATTATGTTGCACAAGTTTTTGTTGAACTATACTATCCCTGAATTTGTCCATTATTGTCCTAGGTTAATAATAGAAAATTATTAACCACTAATAAAGAAATTCAACTTCTCAGTTGGCTAGAAGAAGTAATAATTGTCAACCTCACAGCTAGTTATAGTGGAAAAAAGTGTTTATCAGAGATATATCGCATTCCACTTGAAGAACTGAAGAAGAACTTGAAGAAAAAGACGTATTCTGCTTTGACAAGAGAACATTATTCAGTGACATAACATACGGAAGAATAAAATTAAATAGAATATCGCTTAATTCAGCGATGGCTATACTCGTATCACTACCAAATATGCTTACTTTAAGAAACCTGATTAAAATTTGATTTAAGCAAAACTGCCAAAAGTAAATATGATTAATCTGATGTGGAAAATAGATAATTGTTGATAAATAAAGTAAAATTAAACAAATCGATTGTCCAAAGTAGGATTATATTTGATCACATTTAAAAATATTTTTGTGTTTTAAGATTAAAATATTTGATAACAACTCAAACCAAAATGTTATCTTTACTTTTTACGCTAGATTGATTTTAAATTCCAGAGTTACGAGAATGCATACAAGTTATAGTATATAGATGGCCGTTTGCACCAATTGATATTTACGTAGACTTAAAGTTAAGTGGCGCTTTGAGAAAGTTTTGTTTTACACCATGAACAGCTGTTCATTTTAAGCTGCACTTAGCTAAGCTTAAAAAATCGCACGCTTATTCTCCACTTACCCTCAAAGTAGAGATTTCTAACCTAACATTCTTGTGTTTTTATATATCAATGATTTTTCTGTTTGCGGGTTTTCGTTTTCCATCTTCCAATTTCAAGTGTGTTTTTTTTTTATTTTTGAAGAAGGATGTTTATGGAGGATGATTTGGAAGTATTGGATATTCTTGAAAATGAATTTCCAAGAAGACGGTACAACCGTAAAAACTTTTATGAAGAATTGGATGAAAAAACCTGTTTCCAAAGGTTTCGCTTGACCAAGCCAACTGTTTTACAACTCGTAGAAATGCTAGAAGATTCTTTGCAGCATTTTTACTGTGTTTTCCATTATAAACAATTTTCTTATAAAAAAAAACAAGAATAAAATTCTGTGATTTTCAAAGAATTGACTTTTAACAGCTTTTAATACGTTATTTCAAACCCCAAAAACGGAATGTCACTAGAAACCATAGAGAAATGAATAGAACTCAACTTAAATAGCGAGGTTGACAAATGTATTAAGCACTTAGCTAAGAAGCAGAGCAAAAACATTGGTGCAACTGAACTTAAACTAAGCGACCCTTAAATTTTAAACTTGCCATAGCTATTCGGAGCTTATGCTTCTATTGGTGCAAACGGCCATAAGTAATAAGAACGGTAAGGGTTGTTTACCGGTCGACAGCAATGTTTGGTATTATCCTTAACGCTCGAGATGCTTATACCATTTTTTGCGCGATCGTATTAAATTTCGAATAAAATAATTTAAATTTCTTCGAAATGAACGAAATGTCTAAAGTGACATTTATATTTCTCGATCAGTTTGAAATACAATGTGCATTTTGGTGAAAGTATTTTTATGCTATTTATTACTTTTTATATTGTTCTGTTCGGACAGGGAGATGTAAGCCGTTTTGCCAAATATTCAGCAGTTTTCACAAAACATTGACCTAAAGTTGAAAAATAGGTGATTCTTAACACCCTGTATCTCTGTAAATATTTAATTTAGACCGCAAGTATGTGGTATATATCTACGAAATCAGCACTTCAAGGAGAATTGAAAATTACGAAAACATATAGAGTGTTCCATTTGAAAAATAGAAACTTTGATACGCCACACTTTATTGTAACACTCTGTACATTTCAAAATATTTTCAAATTATAGTTTAAGTTGAAGTTAAATTTGTGGAATAAAAAGATTTTTCACAAAATTCATATTTTCTTCGATATTTGTCCGGTCCCGGACTTTTGCCGAACTCTGCAGTATAACTACTGATAATCCATGAAATTAAGCTTAAAATTTACATTTTCTATAATAGTTTGTGGAATATTTCAATAAAATATAATAATACGAATAATGTATTTTCTTGTTTCTCAGAAATTGCTCAGCTGACCTTGGACAAAGCAGACTCAAAAAGAAGAATACATTTTTCGATTATAAATCTAAAGACGCAATATTTACAAAAATACTTAGTCGATATTTTTTACTGATTAACAAAAAACCACTTCATAAACATGACCTGTGAGTACTGTTGCAATTCGTAAAATTGATTTTATTTCTATCAGTACTAATCTCTCAGGTGAAGTGTACCTATTTCTAATTATATAATAATCGCTATAGAACAAAGCAGAATTCCTAACTTTTGGATAATCATCATTATACAGTGCGTCAAGGAAACAGGGTTTTTTTATTTTAATTTTCTACTTTATATATACAATATGTCCCCCTAAGCTGGAATTATAATATGGAAAACTTTCTATTTATTGATTTTAGGAAAAAAAGTTTTTCTTCATAAAAAATCCTGCGTTATCTAAAACTTATAATACAGTCATCAAATACCAAATTTTCCAGTCATATACAAAAAATATGAGTCTTACCCAAGAGTAAAGTAGGTACCTTCAAATTTGACAATATCGAAAACTGTTGGAAATGTTGAAGCATTATTATATGTAGAAATCGAGGGGCAAACCACTGATAAAAAATCTGTTCACTATTTTCCGTATTTTTCAGGTATTGTCCAAGTATTTTTTAAGAAAACCTATATTCCTATTTTCATAAAAAAATATGCGATTAAGAAATAATGTTCTAACAGAAATTTTCTGTATTTTGTAATGATACTTGTATTTTTTAGAAAATTCCACACTTGTGATTTTTAACCAATCAGAACGTGTATTTCTGTCACCATAGCAACGGATGAATTTTATCGGAAATTTTTTCGTGGCTACCCAACAGCAAATTATACTGGAAATTTTTTTGACGCTTATAATGACAGAATATTTTTTTTGACAATCTAATTTTTATTGGTTTACATAATAATTTTGATTAATTTCAACAAAAAGCTTAAATGTTATGATTGATGTTTATATTAAAAACGCAATTATTGTTTCAAGGACCATTATGATTGATGTTTATATTAAAAACGCAATTATTGTATACTATGGCAGGTTGATTCGAAGTTGCTTGCTCTTGATTTAGAGATTCTTGGACTGCCTTTGCAGAAGTTGAAGCAGACCTTATTGCGTCAATTATATCCTGATGATGGCCCGAGTCAATTTGCAGATATGGTTTTATGGAGGGACTGCTACAATTCCCGTTTGGGCTAGAGTTGAAAAATCAGTCGCCCTCGCAGAATGATTTGTTATCTTAATCTTGTTGACATCGATTCCAATCACTAATGCCGCCGATTTGAACCAGGAAGATATTGTATTTTGTCCAACCGGGCTGTTCTTGTACCAACCTTTGGAATTGGGGTGGTGCCAGTTTGGATTTGGAGTTAAAAATAAACGATTCGTTTTGATGAGTTGGTCTCGATTGCTTATTAGTTTTTTGAACAGTCTTACTGGGCAAAATTCTTCATTGACTGTATTCGGTACAAGCCACTTACTGTCGACCATTCTTTTTGAACCGTCTTGAGTGGTCTTGGAGAAAACCGGGTTATACTCAATGCGTCCTGTTGGTTTCCCTTGATTGTCAATTTCCTCCACAAAATATTCCATTGTTGCTGCCGCTCCTTCATTTCCTCTCCAGGCCAATTTATGAGCAGCAATGTGAAAGAACTTTCTTTGCAATCTTTCCGGAGTATTTTCGTCCCAAAGCTAAATAATCTTTATCAATTCGTCTGCTGATAGTGCGGATGAACTTGCCTTTCTCTTGGTTGGATCTATTTGTAGCTTCCGACGCTTAGCATTTTTTGCAGCTCTTGCGTTGACAAATTCTATGTCAGAGAATGGATTAAATTTGCGATTATACGTTTCGAAAAAATATTCCTGCAACTGCTTAGCTGTAGAATTCCATAGAACTTTGATAACACTCTGACCTGAGATGGGATAATGACTATTAGCCGTGACAGGGTATCAACTATCTAACTATAACGGTCCATGAGATACAGCTGGGAGACAGACAGGCAGACTGCGGTTATAGGGAATGCTAATAATAAAATTCAAAATGAATTTTTGTTGTGTATCATTCCCTTGATTAATTATTGAAATATATTTTAAAATAAGATATTTCTGATGCATTGCTGGATTAATTTCAATTAATAAACATCGTCTTGTTTATCACATCGTGAGAAGCAGTCTCGATAAAACGTTGTAATTGCCCAAACTCAATGATTCATTTTGTCCAGACAAAGAAAAATATTATTATTTTTTGTTGCAAAGCTTTCGAAAAATTTTGTTTATTAAATGTCAGATAAACAGATAACGTCTACGTCTGCAAATATCTGTAAGAAATTGTTTGTTTTTCAAAATTGATTTAATAGACTTTTCAGCAGACAGTGAAGATCAGCGATAACATACTTGGTGAAGATAAGGTTAATGACACAGAGCAAATAATAAGCAATAATCAAAGAACAAATTTTACAAGTCGAATTGGGCATTGCTAGGTATTAGTAAGTACTCCTAGATGAACAAATTCGTTTACTCTTTAGAAGGTGTACTAGTTTTCGCTTGTCAATTATTTTACTACCAGATCATTTTGATTCCTCCAGTGTAACCTACATAGAGATACTACATATAGAGGCTAAAAGCCAGCTCGGAATCCATCAGCATCTAAGAGAGAGATAGAAAGTCGGAGGCTTAGGCTGTCTTTCTCTAATAGCGTGTATGCTAAATATACACAAACAAAGACAGAAAAACCCCTGGTCGTCTGTCTCTTTGTCTCTTACCAGAGTTAAGACGGACATTCCCACTTACACAGTGGCCTATGGCTTGTTGCCTCTATTTGTATTACCTCTATGATCACCTATTTTGTTTTTTTATTGATTTTCAGTCCTAGAATTTCTCCTTGCTGTGAGATATTTTTTGTAAATTTCTTGAGCTCTTTTTTTTTATTTTACCAGAACGTTCAAATCATCTTGATATTGTACAATACACTGATGCTCGTTATCATAGATTGTACTAACTGTTTTTACTCTGTATCTTCTGATAATCATTACAATAGGATAAAAAATGCGAGGTCTTAGTCGAACAGCACCTAACATTTTCTATTGATACAAGAGATTATTCTTCCATAACAAGGTAATGAGAAAAGTAATTATAGTGGATCATTAATCTTACTCTTTTGGAACATCTTTCTTTGTGATTGTTGATTGTTTTGGGCTTCCTAGCCATGTTTGTAATTCGTCTAACTAATAGTGCCCAATAACCTCCAATGGAAAGAACCAATAACCTCAATGGTACGATGTTAATTGGCTAATATCTATTTGGCGAATCTTTTGAAAGCCATGTTTGTAATGCGTTGACCTTATGGTGCCCAAAAACCTCCAATAGAACATTTGGAGAATTGTCTAACATTATACACAGCTAATGCCATAAAATCGCTTTGACAGAACTTTAAAGAAGACTCTCTGAATTATACTACTAAATATATTTCTACACTATGATCTTATGGTATTTCTGAACGAGATCCTGCTAACTACCATGTGTGAAATGTCAAAATTATTGGCTAATCTCCGCGAGGACATTATACGAGGATGTATTGATATCTAGTTAGCTATTTTTATTCTGTAATCTTTGACCTAGACCAGTTCCATGCATAAACAAAATATTACGTTACCATAGCAACGAACAATAACTCATTAGAAGTGTCAGTGTGAAGTTGGACGTCAAAAAAGTAAACCAGAGTTACGCAATAAATTGAAAGAACAAAGATGTCAACCGAAATTGTGAAAATTTAAAAATTGGAGTATCGAGCCATCATCAAGTACCTGTTTTTAAAAGGGTTAAGAGTTAAGCAGATTTACGAAGATATGTTTAATACCCTTGGTGATCAATGTCATTCATCCTCTCCAAGACCTAAGAAGTTTCGTGCTCAAAAATCTGCTGGAAAAGTTCTTGCTTCCATTTTTGGGATTGCCATGGAGTAATCATGATTGATTTTTTGGAAAAATGTAGAACAATAACCGTAGATTACTATTCGACATTACTGACCACTCTACGGCAAAACATTAAAGAGAAAAGATGCGGAAAGCCATCCAAAGGTGTTTTGTTTTTGCAGGTCAACACCGCTGCAAAAAATTCGTGATTTAGGGTTTGAATTAATAGAACACCCCCCTTATTCACCAGATTTGGCTCCGTCCAACTATCATCTTTTTCCTCAGCTGAAAGAAATTTTAAGAGGTCGTAAATTTTCTTCCAACGAGGAGGTGATAAAAGCTGTGGAGATCTGGTTTGCAAAGCAAGAAAAAACATTTTTTGGAAAGTCTAGAGAGGTTGCTGGTTCGCTGTAATAAATGTATCCAATTAAGAGGAGAATATATTTGACATTGAAATTTTGTTTGGTTCTATAGTAGGCTAAGAATTTTTCAATATACATATCGATGATATTTTTCCTAAACGGCGAATGCGCCAAATTTGCGATTTTAAGTTTTATGTACCAGATTATAGATACGGGTTCTGCGGACATTTTGACAAAAGGACGAACGTATTAGCATGAAAATAAGGAATTTATAGCGAAAAATTTAAATTTGCTTGGGGCGAACGTGCTCCAAAAGTTTCTCAGAAAGGGCGAATATCAAGTACCACTAAACGGCAAAAGGGCGAACGTGTATTGTTTTTGTATTGGAATTATAACCTCACTTATTTCTTTCAGTAAACGGCCACTTGTGAATGTGTTTTCTTTCAAAAAAGTGACAATTATGAATAAAAGGACCGAGAGAATATTGAATTTAGCCCGCGATGTGGATAAAAACAACATCAATATATTAAGAGACATAAAATTGCCAGTCAAATTACCAAAAGTAGCTGAGAATTTAGAGGTTAAAGATGGTCTAAGTTTCTGTGAAATTCTCACAACAACAAGTCCAATTCCAGAGCTTGAAAATGAAGAGATTAGTAGTTTTTTTACTAAAGAATTTTTAAATAGACTATTGCACACAAATAATTTAAATAATGCATATACATTATGGGTGCCAAGACATTGAAGAGTTGTTGAAAAAGAGATTGTTGATGGTCTCGTGGAACAAAAAGGTTTATAGCATGATATTTTGATATTAGAAAAGGTTGATAATTTTGGGTCTTGTAATTCATCCAACTGAGAACACATTTGCTACGTTACTTTGCGCAAAGCTCATGCTACATTCGTCATATTAAGTTTGTTCAAAAATCTCTGTCTTTCAATAAAGAAAAATTATCAATTCTCTTATTCCCAGATGACAGGTTGAGTAGTACACACTACTGATAGAGATAACAGTAAAATCCTGCGTAGAGCGTAAATTTCCGAAATATGTTTTAAACATAATATTAACTATTAAACATGAAAAGTTACCCACCACAATCTATAAAATCAACCATGCAGCTAACACCAACGGATAAAAGAGTCAAAAAAACAGCAATTAATTTAATACTCATCTTGCACAAAACACTGCACCACTGACTAATATTACAATAAAAATCTCACACTCAATTGCTGCTTATTATATTATCGATAATTTTGATAATTTTTTTGAATCTGATAAGTTCTGAATTATTTTAAGATATTCATAATTCATATCACTCATAACGAAGGGTCAAACCTCTCCAAAATAAAAATAAGAACGCACGAAAAAATGGAGTTATAACTAGTACATAACATTGCTAGACACTTGCAGATTTAAATAGGATGAATAGTTTTCCTCTATAAAAAATAGTTAGTATTCTGAACCACTGCTTCGAATAGACAAGCAAGACTAAAAGGTCGATAACATCGGAGACAAGTCTCCAAAAAGTAACGTAAACTAAGAGGACAATCATTAAGCAAGGTCCAAAGACTTGCATGTATTGGCATTAAAGGGGCAATGAGGACTACTCCTACAGCGGCGCTGGAGAAATGCTACACCTTCCTCCGCTATAATGTGCCAAGCTAGGGCAGCATCAGACGATGACGTGGCACATGGGAGAGGACACACAGAAATAAGGAATGTGGATGACGAAATCTTTAAAATGCTAACAGACCACATGACCACCAGATATATCTTTCGTAAGAACTTCGAGATTGTCATCAAAAATCGAAAGGAGCTTGAGGAAGAGAACGCACCACCACTCAGTAGAGCAAATGAACTGATCAGGTACACAGACGGATCAAAGAATGAGCTCGGCACCAGAGCGGGCATATACAGCAAGTCGAGCAAATATGAAGGAATCGTCTCGCTTGGAAAATACGCCTCGGTATTTCAAGCATAGGTCTATGCAATACTTGCATGTTCGAGGGCAAATAACATGAGAGCCTACAACAGCAGGCAGATCAGGATCTACAATGACAGTCAAGCTGCCCTTAAAGCACTTCAGAGCTCTAGGGTAACATCTCGGCTGGTATGGGAATGCGGCGAAGAACTTAGAAAACTGGCGACTCGGAACAGTGTAACACTGGAGTGGGTCCCAGGTCACAAAGGAATCGCTGGCAATGAAAAAGCTGAAGAACTCGCAAGAGCAGGATCGTCAACCCTGATGACCGGACCCGAATCAGCTGTGGTCATTCCGAGATGCTCAACTAGGTCATGGTTAAAATGGTGGGTAAGAGAACTACAAAATTAACACTGGAAGAATACGCCCAGACAAATACATGGGAAGAAATGCATAATTCATAAAAGAAACATCAGAAAAAGTAGCGAAAGAACTTCTCTCAATGAGCAGGAACAAACTACGCACCATAACAGTCCTACTTACGGGACACTTTCCCACAAAGGAGCACCTGAACAAAATAGGGCTGTAAAACGGAGACCTTACTTGCAGAGAATGCAAAAAGGAAACAGCTCTGCATATATTATACTATGCAACTGTGAAACGCTGGAACACAGGAGGCAGAAACTGTATGGTAGACCCCAAATGACTCCAGACTCCTACAACCAACCAGCAAAGCACCTAAATGAGCTAATACAGGGAACGGATTGGCTGAATAGGCTGTAGTCAGAATACTAGGAGTATTCACAGAAGGAGTATCCCAGGAGGCTGAGGTGGTGCCAGCGAAGGGACGGCTCCTTTATAAAAAAAAGGACAATCATTATCAGATGATACAAATGACCAAGATGGATATACGACGTCGCATACACAAGCAGGAACAAGATTACGATGGATATCATGAAGAAGTCTCAGATGACAATGACCAGAAGATAAAAATGACTGTATAGAAAGTTGAAAAGTTTGGAATCTCACGAATCTACTTCTTTTTCGGTTACTGATGAAGAAGCTACTAAGCTACAAAGGTTGGGTTAGGTTGAATAAGAAGGTTCAAGAAATAAAAAAGGTAGAACGTGTCGCGGGACACACGGTAGGAACTTTAGTTCCTTTTAAGCAAAAATTATGTAATACATCTGACGTTATAGATAAACGATTTGCATATTCTTTGGTGGTCGAGTAGTAAGCATACCAGACTCTCACGCAGTAGACCCGGGTTCGATTCCCCGTGAGGAAGTTTTTTTTTTATTGTTAATTTTATTTTTAAATAATTATTCTGCTTGTTATTAATAACGACAACAGGTAGACGTTTGAAATATTTAGCAGAATATTCATTATTATAGATAATGGTACGGTACCCTTCATGAGGGAGTCCGACTGGCAACATCTACTTATAACAGCATCGTATATTTAAAAAAGGGAACCGTAGCATTGTACAAATTGGACATTCAAGAACTGTACGTTTACCACACAATTAGTGGAAACATAAAATTGAATTGTTAAATTTTTAATTTGAAGTTATATTACAGTTTATAGAAATTTTTATTTTCAAGTTTTTTTTCTAAGTGGGTAGTAGAAAAAATATGCTGCTCGACTCGTGTGGATTGTCCATATCGCACTTGAACGATTGAGCACTGCACCTACGGCGTCGTGCTCAAACTTCATCCTTCTTGCGATATGGCCATCATATCCACACTAGTTGCACAAACTACTATTTCTTTCAAAATATGCCCTTTTACATTTAAAAACAACCTGCCAAATGTCAAATCAATTTATCCATCTGTAACCCCTCTCGAAGTTACAAGGCTCCGGTAGCTCTTCGTCTGGTAAGCAGTGGTCGTAGGGTCTTATTAATCACAAGAATCACAGGACTAGGGCGCCACTTGTTTTTTGTTGTGCTCTCAAAAACAAGAAATTATTTTATCATTTTTTTGTTTACGTTAACTTGAACTCCTGTCAACTTAGAATGTATGTGAGAATAATACTTCAGTTTAAAATAAAAAACTGAACCTCACTTATGGTTTTTTAATCAACAATAGCAGGGTACTCAGCTAACGCCGAGACACAATTAAAAAAAATTATATTTAGTAGATACACGGAAAATAACTAAGAGCCCCTAAATACAGCTGTATTTAGTTCACAGTTGGTGAACAGTTTACTATGATTAAGAAAATATATAGATACTGTATCTACCCTCTATACTTAACAAAAAATGTAGCAGGTTATCAAAGACCTAAAGTACAAACTTGCTCTTCGTTGAGAGACTTAATTTTAAATAACAGAATTTTATCATTGAGGTAATTAGAAAGTAACATACATCACTGTATTACAAAAAATAGTATAAAGAACTAAAAAATAATAGTAAGTACGCCAGTGTGCTTCTCCGGTGGCTATTTATAAAATTGGACAGAACTCACCAACGCGTGACGATAGCTTTAGACCTTCCGTCCTTTATCAGGAGACATCCAAACTATGGAGTTAACATGTTTCCAAAAAAAAAAGTCATTCACGCTGAAATCCTGACTCCAAGGTGGTGGAATACTCAAAATTTCCTTGCCTCGGGAATTTCCTCCCGCGACGGTCTCAGGCAGGTAACTAGGGTGTCGGGATCTTGGAAATCCAACTGTCTCTGACCACTTCAGAACATGTGGGTGCCTCAAAGATGGCTGCCCCAATATCACCAAAACGACGACTAAAACTAAGAGGTCGGCAAATCTGGAAATAATTTACCACTCAACGACTTTTCTATTTCAAGAAAAATATTTAGTCCCTTACCTCCTTGTTAAAGGAAAACCACTATTCAAAGTCCTCACTGACTGATAGCAGGTGCTCAGCAATGCCAGCAAACGAAAACCCAAAATCATCATCCTGTCGATTTTTACAGCGATGGATGAATTAGAACGAAACTAGACGAACTGCAAGTTTTTTGTAGACCTCAATGGCCAATCAAGTTCTGATAATCCCTACAATGCCTTCGTATTCTCGTCTGACCAACAGAATATCTCCAGTCCAACTAACGAGATACGAACCTAACCGAGCTGGCTTAGTGAACTTAAGATTCATATAGTACTCAACCTGTTTGGTGAAGTATGAAATGTCAACGTTAACCAAAAATAGTACATATGACATCTGTCATTGTGGATGACATCGAAAAATCAAAACAAAATCCTATAAGACGTTTGCAATTAAATTATCACCAACCAAATATTAAAATCAACGATCAAGTTTATTTATCTCATGCCTGAAGCCATCCTAAAACATCGTTTATTCAGCGTGTGCACTGTCTTGTCCAAAAGGTTACCCCAATCAAATGTAAACATTGGATTTGACAAAATATCCATTTGATTTTATTAATATCCTATACTGGTAAGTAAACACTACATTAATTTTTATTCATATATTTAATCAAAGTTTTAATTTTTTAGGAACTTGTGTGGATGTTAATTTTACTACTGCTACTGTTTCAAGTGAAATCATGCGTGATAATTAATAACAATACTTTGTGTACATAATCCAGTGATTGTTTAGCTGAATACTTAATTAAAATAAAATATGTTTCAAAGTAGACAAACATTCACATTTCTCGATGCTTAAAGTTATTCTGAATGTTACACATCCATTTTAAAGTTATCGAATCAAAGCATTCAAGTTTACAAAATTTCAACACCCTGTATTTCGAAAAGTAAATGTGCTAGACACCTTAATCGCGCAAAAAAAATTATGGAAATAATAGTAAAAATTTATCCGAACAAATTCAAGTAGATCACCAGCACTGCGAATACCAGCTTTGCATAGAATTTTAATATAGCATCGGTGGCTCAGTGGTGGAATGCTCGCATTCCACGCGGGCGGACCGGGTTGGAATCCCGGCCGGAGCATATGAATCGCTGCTTCGTAAACGAGAGAGAGACTAAGGAGAGAGCACAAGCACGCAAGCAAGGCACATAACGAAGCAACGTAACATAACGTAGCGTAACGTAACGCGTAACGGTCAGATATTTTGCGTCGCTCAAACATAACCTGACGTAAAGAACTAAAGTTCCAAAAAAATTTGACAGATATTCAAAACTCAAGGGATTTGTAATATTAATATTGATTTTCTTTCTTCAACACAACCTTTGGTCCTAATATCAAACTCAAACTTTATGATAAATCTAGTACGTGAAAAAATATTCCCTCCCGTCAACATGTTACACTTAGAGCGCTTTCAAACGAGACACTTTGTGGCCGGCTACTATAGTTCATTTAAAAACCAGGAGGAGTAATTTAAAAAGCCTCACTCACACCACTTAAAGTTACCAGATTAGTTACTAAAGGGTGTGTTCCGAAAAAGTAGTCAAGAGTCGTGTTCCAAATATATTAAATATGCCTTGATGGGTTAAGAAATTAGCCAAGCATAGTCATAAGTCGATTTCTCCTCTAATCTGTAGTATATTCTTTAGATGTACCTAAGCATTAAGCAGAATGTAAAATTTTTTACTGTTTCGTATTTGAAATTTCTTATTCAAACTGAGATATTAGAACACCCGAATTCCTCTATTACGGGACTGAATACAATAAAAAGAAAGTCAATGAGTTAATTACTGAAAATATTCTACAATGTTCCCTTGGCAATAACGATATTACAATTTATATTCGTTTTCAACTAAATAGAGTGGAAACTAAGTAGAAATAATAAAATAACAATAGCGGATGCGACGACAAAAATAAGTCTATTTATCTGTCAGATCTATCAAAAATGGAAATTATCAGCTGATTTCAATGCTAAAAAGTGTTGTGTGTGAAACTGGGCGGAATCTGACCAATCAGAGGTCTACAGAATTGCCAACTTATATTCAAATTACTCCTCCTGGCTTTTAAATGAGGTATAGTGTCTGAAAAGAATCGCGCGGCTAAAAATACATTAATATAAATATACTCATTCACACGAGACACAGATATGGAATACGTGTCCGGCCACTGAATCGAATTGTCCTCCCCAGACACTGTGTCTGAACACGGGCCACTCGTAATACATGAACTCCAATTAGTACATTCAAACGGGACACGCGCTTCCAAGTGTTTCCAAATGACCAATAAACGTGTACGACTAGTGTCTCGTGTGAAAGGTTCTTTATTACGGGACACATTTTGGATCTTGAATCTTGATTCTTGTGGCCGGGCACAAAGTGTCAGACGTTCACTGGCGCTGAATAACATCAAAATGTTAGACTGCCTAGTAAAATTACTAAGGATGACTTATAGACTTATAGCAGTGACTATAACAATTTTATTTTATGGTCAATGATTATAGTTAGGTTAGTTGTACGTGACCTTTTTTATACATCATTGAAATTATATTCAAATACAAATATTATAATACCTCTATACAGGGTCTCCCGTAAATAAGTACCGTAAATTAAAGACATGATAGATCGTTAAGAAGTATTCAAAATACCCAAATGCAACGTTTCTCCAACCTTCTTAGTTTGTGAGTTACAGGCTGTTTAAAGGTGTAGAAAAAATACACATTTTATTTCATATCATCTCGATGGATGAAAGCACAAATTTAAAATTTCCAAACACATCGACTGTATTAATTATGTCAAATTCTAATAAGCCAGTGGCGTGGTACGAGGGGTTCGTTAAGTATTGAGAGCTAAAGACTTTTGTCTGCAATTCTTTATTAAATTTTCTTCATAAAAGGTACTCTTTGTTTAAGCTCGATAGAACACTCCATTTTCGAGATTTTTCACTTTTTATCAAAGTAAGACAACATAAAAAATTTGCGGTGTTTTATGTAATCTCAATCCAATCAAAACAATAATTAATTACTTAGCTAGAGATCCTCTTTACGTAAATTAAATATTTTTGTTGATAAGATTACAATGTTTCGAATCTGTTATATGAGACGCGACAGAAATTACGACGTGGAGAGTTGATAGTAGATAGACTGTTATAGATTAGATGGAGATCTTGAAAAAAATCAAATGTTTTTGGGGTAATGCCGAAACTGCGAATTCCAACGAAAACTTATAGCTAATATCACAAATCAGAATTAATTTAAAAATGTTTAGATAACACGTTAAGATTCGGTTGTCTCCAAGTATAACTTTGATCATTTTCATTATTTTGTAAGATGGACATACAAATTCGTTCATACTTTGATCTAAAAGTTAGAAGGTTTAAAAAGTTTTCCATATCTCCACATTCCGAGACCGTAGCGATACTTGACACTGAATACTGTTTACACTACCACGACACCAAAACACTTTACTCTATCTTACGCGCGTTTCGATAACCAAGTTATCTTCTTCAGAGACTGAAGGTACACTTACACTAGAAGGCTTCGTCATCCAATACATACAAAATTTCTATCGCGCTATTGGTCATTTGTCTTTATTCAAACTAAAATTATAGGCCAGTCGGCATTTGTTTATAAGTACCTTGAAGTATGTAGATTGATATAAAAAAAAGTTTACCAGTCTATCGATTTCCCAAATTAGAAAAAACTTTTTTTTCGAAATTTTTCAATAATTCACGCTGAGAGGAAGGTGGAGAAGAATAAAAAATACCACCGTGTAGGGGAAGTGTTTTGCAATAAAAGAGGTCTCTTGCGTTTTTTTCGTCTGATCAATGGTTTTTCCGTAAAAAATTTAGTAAACTAAATATGTGTTCCGCATCCGCGCGACTCTGCTACACGGCGGAAAAATATATAAATATTCAACCAGAATTTTTTTTCAAGTAATAAAATAATAAATAAAAGGTGATAAATTAATTTTAACATATTTTCATTGGAAAAAGGTATGGAAAAAATTATATCTTAAAATTATATATTAATAATCTTTTATACCTTTTCCCTATAATATACATTTTGTTCGTTGAATATTAATCTTTATACTACTTACAGGAGTATCAAATTTTATTTTGAAAAAATAAAGAAGATTCCTACCAGGTCATAATTGACCATATATTATTTAGTTATGAAATCAAACAATTTTATTTTGTTAAATCTACATTGTATTTAAACATAAAGTGACGCGTTTCGCTAACACAGTAGCTTTATCAAACGAATGGAGGTATAATGAGAAACTTTCTATTTATACAGTGCCTTAATACTAAATTATACGAATATTTAACAATAAAATTATAACTACTGTGTTAGCGAAACGCGTCACTTTATGTTTAAATACAATGTAGATTTAACAAAATAAAATTGTTTGATTTCATAACTTACTAT
>CAJUYI010004919.1:0-14679 GCA_910591695.1 Galerucella pusilla
CTGACTTTTCCAGGTTCTCCAGGTTTTCCAGGCCGCTATGAACCCTGTAATAAATAATTAGATGTGCATATTATAATGTATAATGATATGTAGGTGTATATATAAAATTATTTGAGTTGCTTATTTATACTATGTAAAATAGCAATTGAATTATCAAAAATACTAACAAATTAACTACTTAGTATTTTTCAAATAAATTTGAATTATTTTAATTGTCTATCACTCATTCACCTTACATTCCTTTTTTACCTAAAATGTATATTATCATTATTCAGTAACTTACTTTTTGTAGTTTCAAAATCTGCTTGCTAGGAATATGTTTGTGTTCAGTAGTACAAGACATTTTACTCGTACCCGGCAATGGTTCAATCTCAGAGTAACACGAAATTTTGCTAGTACTTGCCACTGGTTCAATTTCATAGTCAATATTCAATTGGTCTTTACTAACTTCTTCCTGTACATTGTGTGCAGAAGATATTTTGCCTGTGCCAAAAAATGTATTTATGTTAAACATAAGATCATATTAAAAACAGGTTATTATAATTAAAACGGGATTTCATAAAAACCAAATCTTTTATGTTTAAATATCCACACTTGAAGAGCAACTACCTGTTTTTAAATGCAAATAAGTGTCTTACCTGATATATTTGAAGAAGGTAAAGCTCCCCTTTTCAGTACATTGTTGGGACCAAAATCCTCTGGTAGGAAATGGTTGGAGCAAATTCTATAATTATTAAAAGTCTGCAGAGGAGTTGCTTCTTTCATCAAGCGCTTGTTGCCACACAAAAGAACCCGTTAATCAAACAGCACCTTCTGTTTAGAGGGATTAGGAAACCGGTGCTTAGATTTTCCCCATGTAAAACAATTATGTACACAGAAAGTACCGTACCGTATGAAAAACAAAACACAAATATTTTAGTCAAAAGTTCAATGAATATTTCTAACTGATTTATATTTTAATGAAAGATAATAACCGTTATTCAATTTGTACACGTACTCACAACAAATAAGCATAAACAAAATGTCCAAAATGTCTCCAAAACAATGTCTTAAAGTGTCAAAAATCTGACGCATATCACGTGATGTCAACGCATGCTGCTGCCTCTAGCGGGCAGGGGCACATTAAAACCATCTTTAAATTGCCAATGAAAGAGCACAGGCCATGACTGTGTTAGCGAAACGCGTCACAACTTAAGGCGTAATAGTGCTCATCAAAGAAGAAGATTCTTCCCCACTTCAATGGCCACTAGAAAGGATAACAGAAGTTCATCCAGGATAAGATGGTGTAACGCGAGTGGTCAGTATCAAAGTCGGAAATTCTATTTACAAAAGAGCTGTCTAAAAAGTGTGCGTTCTACCCTTGCAAAAGAATGTTGAAATAATTTAAGCAACATATTTCAAGGCAGCCGGCATGGTGTGGCGTTAATGCCATCTAGTGTCTCACGTAAGTGTTTTGCATTGAACTTCTGATCGAAGACGGGTGTTCGTGGCTGTGCCGACCGATATCGCTGAAAATTATGACCGCGGAGGCTCTGTCGAGTTGCGCACAAGAGAAAATATGAACGATTGCACACAAAAGACAATATGAACGATTGCACACGCTCCCACATAGCACGCAATATTCCTGGGATATTCTCTCAATGTCCTAGAAAGAATATAAATATTCCGAATATTCCAAGAATATCCGGTAAATATATATATTCTGGACGGATATTCTGCGAATGTTCCCAATAGAATATCCATAGGATAAGATTATGGGCTAATCCTAAGAATATCTCTTGAGGAATATTCTTTCATAGAATATTCTTAGAATGTTCTTTGAAGTGAGTTTCTAAAAGCATACTGAGTAAAAGGCCATTAATTAGCATAAGAAGAATTGACATCTGCCATAATGCAATATTTTGCATTTGCATCCATCTTCATACCTAAGCCATTACCTAACCTAATACAGCCTAATACCACTTTATCTTTTACTCTTTTAGTAGTTTCTAGTTTGTGTCACGTTGGTGTGTAGTGTGAATTTTTAAGGTGAATAAAATTATAAAAATGTCAGGAAAACGTACAACGTTAAATCGAAACCGTAATTTTTATTTAAAAACGAATAGGGAAATTATAGGAGTTCTAAAATATGTTAGGGAAAACGCGGGAATACAACCTGAAAACACGTGTGAATCAGATTATAATCAGGAAAATAAATTAACTGATGAAATCTCCGACTCCGAATCGGATATTTCAGATGAATGTATTGGCCGTCAAATACTCAATTTAAGTAGTGAAGATAGTAATTTAGATATAGTTATGTCTACTAATAATGAAACAATTCAACATGTTGAAACTGTTCCAAACTAAATTTTGAGCTCCGAGTTATCACTACCTACAAATTCAACAGGATTAAATAAATTGAGAGACTGGGCAGTTTCATATAGGGTACCCCATTCGACACTTAAAGCATTGTTATATATTTTACAATCCTTATCTCCAGAAGAAAGTCAGAATCTTTCTAAATTGCCTCATGATCCAAGAACCTTCTTATACACTCCAAAGTGTACTATTACAAGAAATGTATCTCCTTGGCATTACTGACACATTGGTATACAACAAGGTTTAAGCCCCGTTTCCATTACAACAAAACTCTCTGCAACTTGTGCCGGGCACATGTGCCCGGCACAAGTTGCAGAATGGAAACGGTCTGGCACACGTCGCGTCACAAGTGCCCTTGACAAAAATGTTGCAGCCGACTGCGCGACAAAACATGTGCCCGCGACTTGTGCCCGGAGAATGGAAACGGCCTCCGACTTGTGCCCGGGACTTGCGAATGCGCAGACCACTGTTTACATCCTACTTGGCTTCAATGAAACCTGCTGATAAGAGCCTTTCACTCCCTCCACTCCCTTCCTAGCTCCATGCTTCTGACAGCAAAATCTAACCCCTCTGTCTCAGATTCCAACGTGTGTTTCGCGTGGATCGTGTGTGTCTGTGTTTTGTTTTGTGTAGTTCTTCCCTGTTAATTGGTACGTATTATCACTGTAATGGAGTGGACCAAATGCCGTACTACCAAACCAATCGAACTGTTTGAACAGGAGTCTGTTTTGTGGAATGTTCGAAGCTCACATCACAAAAACTCAAACAGCCGTGTTGATGCCCTGCAACGAATTGCTGAAGCATTAGGGTCAAAAAGTGATGAAATAGAAAAGAAACTTCATAATATTCGTTCGCAGTATCTCAGGGAAAAAACGAAGATTGAGAAAAGCAAGAAGAGTGGGGCAGGTGCCAGTGACGTCTACGTGCCTAAGTGGTGTTACTACTCACTTTTAAGCTTTCTGAGCAACTCGACTGAGAATCTACCACACACGAGTTCACTGAATTTAAATTTGGTAAGTACAATATTGAATATATGTTGATGATTTTTGTTTAAATCTTTTGATTTTAATTTTATTTCAACATCAAAATAAAAAAAAATATTGCGGAAAGTATATGGTTTAAAACCAAAATCAAGTACAATACAACAATGCTGGTATACTTTCTTTTATTATGCATGTTTTATAATATCATATCATTAAGCAATATAATACTAGTATAATATTACTTTTGGTCAATGAAAGGGCACACCAGTTAAATAAATGGTGTCTTGCCAAAATATGATTAATATTTTACAGTATTTATGAAAGGTATACAACCATTCTTAGTTTCTATAGTAACAAAATGATTAGTTTAGCCCGTTTTGGGCGCTAGTGAAGAAAATAATACACTTAATAATACACTAATAATACTAATAATAATAATAATATACACTGCCGTAATAATACACTTGATAATAACTTGATAATAATACACTTTGCCGTCCTAAGCATATCGTTGCTGCCATGGCAATGGCCGACTGTGAAAAAAGTGAGCCAGTTCTTGACGAACAAATACACCGGGATTTTCCCCTTTATTTTTGCACCATCGAAGTCCGGTAAGTTCCTGTCCTTCACTCCTCCAAGTGCCGTTGATGACATTTTCATTGCTGTCTTCATAGTCAAAAGTCTGGGCGGAGCTGTAGATATTAGCCGAAGAATTTTTTCTTAAAAAATTATGCAGATAAGCACAGCTTAGTGTCACCCATTTAGCTGATTCTGGTTGAAGTAGGATGGGTTTTCTAAGTACTCGAAAAACGCTACTCATTATCCCGAAAACATTTTCAATTACCCTTCTTGCTCTTGAATGCCTATAGTTAAAGGCTCTTTCAATGGTGCCCTTTACATGTCTTCCCACAAACGGTTTCATCAATCTTTCTGATAGAGCAAACGCATCGTCGGCAGCTATCACATACGGAATTTCCACGCTTCTTCCTGGTAAACACCGTCCATTAGGAATGTTCAGTTTGTTTTGATACAGCGCAGCATATAGTTCTGTATCCAAAAAAACACCGGCATCACATTCACGGCCCTGAACGCCTACGTCAACAAATAAAAAGCTGTAGTTTGCGTCACATAGTGCCATTGAAACAATGCTGAAAGTTCCTTTATAATTGTAATACAGGCTACCACTATTGGCTGGAGCTTGAAGCACAACATGCTTTCCATCGAGGGCTCCTATGCAATTTGGGTAGTTCCATTTAGAGTAAAACCCTTCGGCCACATCATTCCACCCTTCTCCGTTATTTGGTACCTGAAAATAATTAATAAAGTACAGAAAAACTTTATATAATCGTGTACTGCACAATGTACAAAATATACTACTTGGTTCAAACAATGTAGCTAATTATTTTGTTCCTTTTCAGACCCAAGATGACTTAATCCAAGAACGAGATGAGAGTGACCCTGATGATCCACTCGAAGATAACGACGGGGCTGATAGGGCTACTAGATCAGAACCTGCGATTGAAGAAGTCAAAAGATCTGCGCGACAGGAATCCCAAGAGCCACCAACCAGAAAAAGAACAATCTCAAACAAAGGAAGTAAGCCACCATCGAAAGTGGTTGGTTTGGAAAAGAAAATCAATCACGCATATGAAGTGCTGACAACAACTATGACTAAAAATAAGGATGAGGACGAGTGTTTTGGAGAATATGTAGGAGAATCATTGAAAAAGCTCCAAGATAGGAAAACTAAAGCTTGGATACGTCATAGTATTTCTAATATCTTGTACCAAGCTGAATGTGGGGGAGCAGGAGGACACATGTTTCCTCCATGGAACAATAGCCAGAACACATTTTACCGTGCACAACCGCCGCAACCATTTCCTGGATACAACCAATATAACCCTGCTAGTAGTTCTTCATCTAGTCCATACCCTTCCCCTCAAGCAAACAACCAGCAACCACAGCTGTCTCCTGGAGGAGTATAAACTAACCAAACCCCAGTAGAAGATTATGAGCTCCAGCAAAATTCTTTCTACTAATAGGATACCATCAAACATAAGAAGTGTTTTATATGTACACCATTGTCACTAATTTTCAATTTACTATGTTGTTACATTATTAACAGTTACATAATTACACAATTGGATATTATATGTAGGTATTATTTGATGAAATAAACTATTTTATGGAATGAATTTGAACTTATTTACCTGAATGTAGTCTTTTAATGATGAAACGATAGCCTTGCACACTACGGGTATAAATCTTGAAATTGACGCTTTTGAGATCCGGTGTAGGTACATGATTGAACTGTAGCTATCCCCTGTTGCCAAGTATCGTAGGGTGGCAGCCAACATTTCTCCCGGAGATATTGGAAGTCGACATGACCTACTTATGGTAATCTCGGGACCAATCAGATTTAATAAAAACTCAAAATCTGCTGCCGTCATTCGAACAAAATTGTCAAACCCGCTTTGAAGACGTAAGTCTCTCATCAGGGAATTGTAGGCCCCTTCTGAATCACGTCTCGCTAAAAAACTTCTGATCCACCACCTTGGACGTTTACGCCTTTTTTTCTTGAGTTCACAGTATGCACCCGCAATAACCACAAAGGCGGAGGCAGCTACGACTTTTTCCATGTTTGTACCAACACAATAAACGCACCTGCTCAGCACAATGTCGAACAGGGACTGAGTATTTTTATTTTTACCCAACATCTCAGGGACACGTCTCAAGGAAATGGAAACAGTAAAACAAAACCGTGCTACATGTGCCGGGGACATGTGCCCGGCACAAGTCCCCGCGACTTGTAGGAGTGGAAACGTAGCTTTAGAAAGTCATTACAAAAAGTTTAACAAGAAACCTGCATCAACACATGCTATAGAAATAAGAATTAATATTGATGGCCTGCCACTGTCAAAGAGTTCATCAAGTCAAATGTATCCAATTCTAGGGATAAATAATAAATGTAATTTCAACATCCCAGTATTTTTGATAGGGATTTATCATGGATATGAAAAACCCCACGATTTTAACATTTTTTTGTTTGAATTTGTGGAAGAGGCAAATAATTTAATTGAAAATGGAGTAATGTTGTTTGGACAATCCTATAAATTTAAAATTAGTATGTTCTTATTTGATGCAGTTGCAAAGGCTTCTATACTAAAAATTAAAGGACATTCAGGCTATAGTTCTTGTACAAAATGTACTCAGGAGGAAGAATATATAAATGATAGAGTTTGTTTTCCAGATTTGAATTTCATCAAAAGAACACATGATAATTTTTGTAAATATGATGATTCAGATTACCATAGGGGGACTACCATTCTAACTGAAATTAAAAATATAAATATAATAACTGATATACCACTAGCCTATAGTTAAAATAATACCCTTCTTGGTGTGCGTCATCGATTGTGACGTATATCCGGGTTTTCGGCATGTCGTTTATTTTATTTGCTATTTTGACATATAGCTAACCTTAAATTTGATAAATAAAATCATCAGGATTGTATTTAGCCAAATTCAAAAAGGCTATGCAATTAATAATTACCAGCTTCTTTTTCTAACTGAAAATACTTGAGGACTTTCAAAATACTGATGTTTTTCCGTGTATTCATGCATATTTTTGTATTATTCATATAAATAAAACAATAAGATTAATATTCACTTTTCATAAATAATAATTGACCGTAAACAACAAAGTACAGACCTGTCAAGAACTGTCAGTGTGACAGTAGAAAAAGACGTTAGACTTATTGCCGCTACGAAAGTAACGCCTTCATAGTATTTTAACCTCGCGATTGATAGGTTGCGCTGGCACGTAATCTAAACATCAACCAATCAAATTTTTGTAAGTCAAAGATTAGGGTTAACGTTTGTAATACATTTAAACGGTTCATTATTGTAATATTTTGATTAGGATTATTCACAGACCTGCTGTTTTTTCCATTTCTTCCTACGTAATGTGTTAGAAAGACATTAACAATCGATTACGCACACCAAGAAGGGTATTATTTCAACTATACATGCACCTAATTGCATTAGGAGTTGTAAAGAAAATTGTTTGTGGAATTTGGTGTAATGGACGACCTCCAGATAAACTATCAGGTAGACAAATTGAAAATATATCTGCAAAGTTGGTGGAAATGTCTACTTATATACCATCAGAATTTGCTCGTAGACCTCGAACTTTAATAGAATCAAAACGCTGGAAACCTACTGAATATAGACAGTTTTTACTTTACACAGGTCCAGTTTTTTTTTTTATTTTTTTTATTTTTTTTTTATTTATTATTTTTTTTTCTTATTTTTTTTTTATTTTTGCTTAACGTGCCTCGACAGCGCTGGTCATTGGCACAGAAAAAATAAATACAAATATTTACATAATTAAAATTTTTTTAAATATTTAAATTATATTTTACAGTATAGGTTGGTAGCTTTCAGGAACTGTAAGACTTTCTTGATTTCGGTAGGGCAGTGAAGCATTTCCTTGAGGTTAGGCCTAAGATCAAGGTCCAGTTCCAAGGTCCAGGTCCAGTTGTTTTGATAGATATAATACCAAAGCAAAAATATCAAAATTTTTTAATGCTTTCAGTTTCAATACGTTTACTATTAAGTTTAACAGATACTAACAATTTACAAGTAATAGATTATGCAGAGGCTTTGCTAAGAAAATTTGTTGAAACAGTTCAGAGTTTATATGGTTCACAAATAATGTCACACAATTTTCATAACCTTCTGCATTTACCTGATGACTGTAGAAAATTTGGTTCATTAGAGAATTTCAGTAATTTTTCTAGTGAAAACTTTTTGCAGATGTTACTCAAGCAGGTTCGCAAGCATGACAAACCTCTTCAGCAAATTATTCGTCGTAACTGTGAACTAAATACTAATAAAATTCAAGTAACTTCACAACAAAGAAGTAAGCCAACTTGTTTTGAATTCTGTTTAAAGGTAGAATATGAAGGGGGTGTTTTAATAGAAGATACCACAGGGCCTGAATTTAAAAAAATATGCTTTGAGAAATTTGCATTATCCCTTTCTTTGCGAGATTCTTGTTGCATGCGAAAAAATAATTCAATTATTGAAATTAAAAATATTGCATATTGCTCTAATTTACATCAAAATGTAGTGATAGGTTCAGAATATCAGAGTAAATCTGACTTTTTCAACATTCCCTGTAATTCATCAAACTTGGATATATTTTTAGTAGAAAATGTAAGTACTTTAAAATGTTGGCCAATATCAGATATATCAATAAAATGTTGTAGAATGCCCTACAATAACAGATTTGTAGTTATACCTCTACTCCACCTCTATGAATAATAGTTAAAATTCTTCCTACACGGGGGTTCAGTATATAATATGTAGACTTTGTATTTATGAAATAAATGTAACTGATAGTTATAATTTTATTGCCCCAAGTTTTTTAATTTATAGTAATTTCATCAGAATACTGAACTATAGTCAGGAAGCAATCTTGTATATAAATATGTATTTATCTTTTATCTTTTCTTTTTTTTTGGAACACTGGAAATCTAGTAGTGAAGAATTTTGAAGACTATGCCTTGGGTAGTTTTGAGGTTTCCTGAAAGCGATACCATCGAGGCTGTACCAGCCAAGTGGTACGACAGAGTTAACCAAGTTTGTAAATTTCCTCCCGTGGATTCCCACAGTGATAAAGAGGTATCCAACTTCAATATTGACGAATATGGGCTTAAAGAGGAATGGCCAACACATGAGGCAGTGTTGGAAAGCCACACAGAATTTTTGAACTGCAATAAAGCTCATATTAGAGCCGGTAAAGCTTGCAGCAGCCAGAATTATAAATCTAATAAAGAAACTGTGTTTCCCCAAAAGAGAACTCCTAAACCACGAAAAATAGCAAGCAGTAGCAGTGAGCATGACTCAGATGGATCAGACCTGGTCTTTGAAAGTCCATTTCCCAGTAAGTTGTGAAAAGAAAAATGTATGTATACATTTTAATTTTGTGATTTTATTGCAGAGCCTAGGAAGGAACAATATGAAAAAGTGACACCATCTACATCAAGTAAGTACATTTTTAATAATAAAATAATCTATGGAGAGTTTGTTATACGATTCAATGTAACTAGCTGTACTGTGAATATAATAATATATGATTGGTTCAACATTCAAACTCATATAGTGTTATATGTTGAATTTTTACACAAAGCTTTATTCTAATTATGATTATTTTTTAGGAACTCATCTCAATTTTAGATCAATAGGAAACAAAAAGGAAGTTAAAACTGTACAAGTAACACCCAAACCTACAGCATCAAGTAAAGACATTATTTATTTTGTGATTGATACTACATTTCTAAAGTTAAAGGCAATTTCACATTGCCATAGTTTTAAGTTTATTTTTGGCTCCAAATTAAGACGTTAAATGGGCTCATATTACAATTTAAAAATTATGTTTGTTGTAGATGATAGTGCTATAGAAACTACATTATCATATTTAATAAAAATTAAAAGAATATTGGAACTACAAGAAGAGAAAATAAATGAAATTGACCGAAAAGTAGATGAACTGTCCACTATCTGCAGAGGCCAGCAGAAAAATGCAGATCTAAGTGAGATTACATCTGATAATGATTTTAATAAGAAAGTGCCTCTATTTACCATATCAGACGTAGAAGAACTGGAAAACCATCTACAAACTGCTTCAAATTTAGATAAATTTGTAAGTGATATTCTTATATATATATATACTTATAAAATTCCTATGGAAAAGTATTTAATGAGAAATCTAATAAATAAATTTGCCTCTAGGTTCTTTACATACGCCAGGTGGGAGGATTAGATTATAAAGAAAGTGTTAGGAGATCTTTGAGAAAAATATTTAAAGATGAATTAGCTGTGATGTACAGCTTTCAAGGCCATAAAGGGAAAAAATCATTTAATAAAACTCTAATATGCGCTGCTATAATAAGTGAGTATTATGTTGTTGACAGTTTTGTGTAGAAATGAATCAAGTTGTTAAACAAGCTTAGTAAAAATGATAAATCACTATAGTTGCAGTAATTGAATAATACATAAAGCTTTATTAAATTTTAACCTTATACAGTTTACTCATACTTATTATTGATATTGGACTGGGAATAATATTTAATCCAAACGCTTATTAACAAATAACAATTTTTTTTAGAATCTATCTTGAAACAACACCCTGAAACTACTTCCAAGGACGTTGAAGTGGCAATTAGCAAATGGTTAGCGAAAGCCAAAGAACGTATGAAAAAACGCCCAACTGAAGAAAATATGTTGGAATTGGAAATAAATAATTAATCAATATTTTGTTTTTATATATCCTTCCATATAATTTCCATGAATAGTTGAGTTAATTGACATGAAGTATTCATGTGTAAAATGAAGATTCTTCAATTATTGAAAGAATATCTGAAATGTGCCTACGATATTCCTTTGGCGTTGTCCCTTGAAAGTGCCAATCTGAATATTCGTGGACCATTCAAGGAACATCTGCAATATTCAGGGTATATTCGATTGGAGTGATCCCCGAATGTGACAGTTTGAATATTCTTGGAATATTCCAGTAATATCGGGAATATACGTCGTATATTCCTTGGGAATATTCTTCGAATGCATCTCACGGATAATCTATATGATATTAATAGAATATCTAGGATGTTCATATAATATTCTCGCAGAATATCCATCGAATATTGTGGGGACGGAACAAAGTGTTAATCCTAGGAATATTCTATGAAGAATACATATATCTCTTGGACATTCACAGAATATTCCATTATTCTTATAGAACATTCTATGAATGTCCTATGAATCAAATTTTGCTATCTGGGCTGTCGGGTTGTATTTTTGTAACGTATCGTAATCAGTATAATTTTAATAAAGTTGATTAATATTGGCCTTAATTTTATGCTATTTACGAATTAACAAGTGGGACATATCCAAAAAGATGATCCAAGCAATTTCACAAGGTACAGTGTCCAAGGTGGTGCAAAAGGTAGTAAATTCCCTCAATGTGCCTCAAATTTTTAATGAGTCTGTTCATTTACCAAGAAACATGGAATAACTACGTTTTTTGAGAGACAAGTGAGTGCTACTGAAAAATTAATTCAGCCCAAACAAACTCCCGTTTGTGATTAGGTTATTGATGTATAGGCATAGTCTTTCTATTCCCAGTGTGATGACCATAAAACAAAGCAATGTTGTCAGATATATTTTCTAAAATGTTTCCCATTACTTCAGTAAACTGTTAGCTCGTGATGTTCTCAGAAAGCTAGTTTGGAAATATTTAAAAACAATACATAATATAAATGTATTAGTGAGCATTAAAAAAAGTCGCTCGAAATTGCTGTAAAAATAGAAATTAATTAAAACAACTTTTTGTATGCCTACTATATTTGAGAAAATATTGTATATCTGGCAAAGCAGCACATCACAGCACACGTGTTCGAGATCATTCGAGATAATATCATCAAGTTAAATTATTGTTTATAATATAACAGAGTAACGAGTCACTTACTAAGGCGGACCACAGCACTGTAACATAATAAATTTAGCGCCGAGGATGGCCTGCGATATTAGAGACATATTAGTATTCTGTCTCGATTCAGGGGCGTGTGTGAATTTTGTTTTAAAGAAATATTTAAAATAATAGTAGTATCTAATTTCTTGGTCGAGTGAGTTTAGTGAATTGATATCAATATAATATTTATTTGTTCGTGGACTTGAGTGAATTGATTTCAATATAAAGGCGGCGCCAGACATGCGGCATTCGGCGAAAACCGAGCGACTGCTCGCCGAGTAGCAAGTAGTTGAGTTACTCGGCAAGGTGTGCGCCAAATGACAAGCACCTAAACCAGATATTCGCCATTCGTTGGATGCGGATTCAGAGCGTTATACGGCAAATATTCGTTTCCTTTGATTTTGCTTCGAAAGACCGACACACAACGGGAACTACGCGAGCACTGCACAAATACTAAAATTGGTCATCGGCAAGTAGCGATCAACCCGTCCACACACTCGCTACTTGGCGAGCAGTCGCTCGGTATTCGCCGAATGCCGCATGTCTGGCGCCGCCTTAATATTTATTATTTGTTCGTGTAGTTGAGTGAATTGATATCAATATAATATTTAATCCAAGGGTAAATGAAACTCAAAGTCCAAACCACAACTTTAATATTGATATTGTCCTCCAAAAGAACAAACCATATAGCTTAGCAACTAGTTTCGGTAAAATTTACCGTCATCAGGCTATAAAAAAGGTTACAATTACCAGAAGATCAAATTGAATTAAAGTTAAATTGAGACAAAATTATATTATGTTGTTGAGATGATTTGAAATCTTAGATATTAAACAAAACTTACATAGAAATTAAATATTGACTAAAGTTATATTATAAAAATTACAATTTAGTTACCTTATGAAACATTTACTACTGGTGTAAAACCAATCAATTTCCCATCATCATCATTGCTGTAGGTATTAAAATGATTCGGAAAAGAAAAAAAAAGGAGAAAACTTATGCTAAAAAATATCCATGGCCATGGAAACTTAATTATAAAGAAGTATAATTGGTAGTATAGATTGCACTCATGTTGCCATAGTTGCCCCAAAACAGGGAAACCAATACCCCGAGGAAGCTTGTGTGAACAGTACCTCTCTAAATGTGTAGCTGGTGAGTAATTAAAACATATTTTAAACTTCTCGTCAAAAAGTATATATGAACAAATTTGTGCTGCATATATTCAATAGGATGAAAAATCGTGATCATTCATATAACATATGCAAATTTTTCCCAGCACATATCTTTTTTTTAAATCAAAGAGAAAGTCTCTCAGAATAGCATAGAAGGATGAAAAATGTTTATTTTCTTTGGGGATGGAGGCTCTAATTGAGATTTTGGATACGGAAATGAAACTAAGCTTTTGTTATTTTGAAACCCAAGAGTATTATTTTCCATGTCAGTACATTTGTAATCCTTATAAAAATATTTCATAAAACATAACAATTTTTATTTCCAGGATTGTGATCCAGTTTTAAAAATAATAAATGTTTGTGCCCGATATCCTGGCAGCAGTCATGACAGCTATATTTTCAATAATAGTGTAGCCTACCAGTACATCAGAAATATACACAACCATGGTCTCAGATATCTGTGTGCTACTTGGGATATATTTTTCATCCAATAATTGAAAATTTTTGTTCCAAGGCGATTCTGAGTATGCATTAAGACAATGGATGCTGACTCCAATTCAAAATGCATTGCCAGATTCCCTAGAAGATAACTACAACAGAAGCCAAAGACGAATTAGGTCCATTATAGAAAGGTTTAACGGAGTCCTGAAAATGAGATTCCGATGCCTTTTGAAGCATAGGGTGCTACATTATGACCCTACTGCAGCTGCAAAATTTGTGAATGCTTGCACAGTTCTGCATAATATGTGCATTAATAATAATGTACCACTCATTGAACTGGGTGATGAAGAAGTTGATGAAATTGATTATGGGATGTATAATGCCAATATTATTGATAATAGAAATGAAGATAATCACTTAATGGCAGGTAGAAGGTGGCAAAATTTAATAATTAGGAATCACTTACAAAATTAATTATAGACTTTTATAACGATGATTCTAATGTAGGACATCCTTTGAATAAAATAATTGAAGAATCAATATTTTACCTAATTATTGAAATAGCCTTATCCTTTTATAGATCTTACAATTATTTAATTGATAGCTGGGTAAGGTGAAAAGAAAGGGATTTCAAAACGGTTATTTATTTATATCACTTCATAACAAAATATCAGTTGAATATTCAAAAAAAATCCTCAACTTTTATTAGGTCAAAGCTGCTGGAACCACTTAACAGTTATAATAGTTATCAATGCATATACACACATGCTTCTAAGGACGCTAGAGGCGTTGGAGCTGCCGTAGTCACTTTTTCTCAAAAACTAATGTTCCATCTCCCAACTTGCTTTACAATACTTTCAGCAGAACTCTTCGCAATCTATCAAGCCCTCATATATATTAGCAAAGACGACAGCAATAGTAATCAGTTTATTATTTTAACGGACTCACTCAGTTCCATAACTTGTATACAGCAATTATACCCGAATCACCAAACTGTAATTGACATAAAATTCGAATTGGCCAATACTTGGAATCAAAATAAAACAGTAATTTTCATCTGGATTCATATTGGTATCATCGGCAACGAAGAAGCTCCAACTGTAATTCTACGAGTGTAAATAGGGTTCTTAGTGCGAATTTTAAGGTGTCTGTCAAAAACAAAATGATTGAATTTTGGCAATCGGA